>VXBL01009124.1:0-13869 GCA_013400195.1 Aramus guarauna | reverse complement strand
CTGGAACAGGTTGCCTAGAGAGGTTGTGGAGGCTCCATCCCTGTTAAGACCAGGTTGGATGGGGCTTTGAGCAGCCTGGTCTAGTGGAGGGTGTCCCTGCCCATGGCAGGGGGGGTTGGAACTGGATGATCTTTGAGGTCCTTTCCAACCCAAACCATTCTATGATTCTATGATCTTTGTGCACAGTATTCACAGCAATTAGCCATCTCAGTGAGGAAATGCCTATCACAGGCAACAGAAACTACTGAAAAAGTTTAAATTCTTTCTCCTGAGAGTTCAAAGTACTGTTATACCAGCATGAAAGCAGAAATCAGACCTGAAAACCTGTTGTGCAGTCATGAGACCATGCCGTGACTCTGAGTATGGAAGAAGAATATAGCAATGCTTTGCACAGTAGTGTGGTAATGCAACTAAGGAGCAGGAGAAAACCTGTATGCTAGGCTTTTTCCACTTGAGGTCTAAGCTAGAAAAAGGCCATAATTATGAGATTTTCAGGAGTTTCTCTCTCCTGAAGCTGGGCCATTGTGCAGCCAAGAAAACCTAAGTAACTGCTTCTATGGAGTATATACTGCAAAGGAGTAATAGCAATATGCTACCTTCCAAAATGTAGGTATCTTCCTGTGTAGGGTTGCCCTCTAATAGGAACCAAATACTCTGATACACTAGTTGCTGTTTTGTGGAAGCTGCTTCTGATCCGTAAGAGTGCTCAGTCCCACTTTGTAAAGAGTGAACCCTGCTACAACGTGTTTGAGAAGAATAAAACTTAATCATCCTCCTTGGACCTTTAACAAACAGTTACATCAATGAAAAATATCTTTACTCAGTTTGATATTGCACAATAAACATTCAGAGGTTTAAGGAAGCTTTTTTGTGGCTCTTCCTCCTTTAAGTACTAAAGTAAAGGTCTTCATATCAAAATGCAATTACTTAAATCCTTGCCAATTTCACCATTCCTCCCATCTCCTCCAAAGATACGCTTTAATAAATGGATCTCATTTCAGTTTCAAAATGCATTATCTAAATGTTGCAGTAATGCTGGGAAAATACAAGGATAGTGATGACTGTTTCAGTAAGTATACTACATTTTGTTTGTGGTACACCTTTAATATGATTGTTTCAACAGAATATGGGCCAAGCACCCTTCCCAGTTTTACTTCCTATTTATGAGTACTCCTACAACTTCACACAGGCCACCTGCATGATTTTTGTGAAAGCAGTATGAAGAATAAAGCTCTCAAAATCCTCTTCGTAATTTACTTTTGAGACACCAGTGAACAGCTTGAAAGGACTAGCTTGGTTTTAAAAAGAACAGGTGTGGATCCAGTTTCTGTATAGTTTAATCATGAGTTACTGATCATTTTTCTGGATCAGTGCCAAAAAAATGAGTCAAACAAAATGCCCATTGGCTTTTCTAAACTTGTGTTAATTTCAGCTAAACAAAGCATACTTCTACAGTGAGCAAATTGATTTAACAAAAGTTTCAGCTTAAAAACTGACAGCAGCATAGACAAGAAAACGTTGAGAATCACAATTGTATTTCATACCAGATACTGTTTTGGGGCAACTGGGTAAGGAAAGAAACAAGATTAAATTGTTAATGTAGAAAAAATAACTCTTTTATGGTTTCCATTAAATCCCACAACCACTTTTAACATCTGCAGACTGCAGGAATATTTTGTGTCTTTCCAGTGTTTTCTATGAACTACTTGAATTCATCAACATTTCACTAACCAAGGATCGAAAGTGCTGCATCTAAAATGCTTATGCTTTTCCACATTCCTCAACCATCTCATTGCTCTAGTAAATATCCCAAAGTCCCCAAAAGAACAAAATACTGTATTTACTCTTTCACCAGCAAATACTGTGCTAGCTGAATCAAGGAGACATGGAGAATTATAGTGGAAAAAAATGTTAAAATATACTGTAAGATACTTAATCCATTTACTTTGCATGAACTGAAGTTGTCTGATTCTCCAGTGCTCTTGCAAATAGTCCAAGGCAACTAATACTGTCCTTTAAGTATGTGACTAATTTGGAGGAATGGTTGCTGCATGTTATTCCATAACACCATTTAAGATACAGCTGTATCTCATGAGTTTTACAACTGCTTGAAAGACATTAACGGGCGGAAGCATGCTGTCCTTCTGCAGTCTCCTGTTCGAGATGTGAAGGAGCTTCGATACTTTCAAAGCCTGTGGCATAAGAACTACCATTTCATGTAAAAGACTGGAGAAATTTGTCTGAACAAACTTAAACTAGTAGGAAGGTATGACAGTCAGTGGCAGGTTATTTAAAAAATACCTACAGGGTTTAAATCCTCCTTGCAACATTTTTATCTTTTCTCTAGCTGGAAAACATCCACTCCTGCTAGCCAAACATCCATTTTCCTTCACAGTACTTCCTGAGAATTTAATTGTCCAGTAAATTGGCAACAAAACTTTCAAGTTGTAGACCAGTGCTGAGAAACTCCAGAGGGAACAGCCTACAATACTTAATTCATATTTCTACAGTCAGTGGGGAGGGCAGTTACTCTACAGGCCTCCAGCCATGAAAATCAATTTTTGACTGGACGAAGTTCATTGAGCTAAATACAGCCACGTACAGGAGATAGCTGCTCTCACCAAACACAATCTGAAGTTACATTGGAGCAACACTTTTGAGAACTGGGACATTTATTCAGATAATTAGTGGATCTAGCTACGTAAGTACTACAACTCAAATTTGACAATGTTTCATATTTGAAAATATATTTCTTAGACAATTTAAACTTCTTCAGTTATTTAAATTCTCTTACACAGTTTTTTCTTTCTTGGCAGGTCCTCCAGATTGACTGCTTATTTCAAGTTGGCAAGGTTCAAATGATGACACAACATAAGAAATACAGTGGAGAGGAGCATTAAGTTACTAAAAATATTTTTTTAGTAACTGAAACAATTTTAGATTTTCAGTTTCAAACTTTCTCAAAATATATAATTTTCCATAATAAACTAAAAGGACTCAAAATTCTTGTAAGACAGGAAATGTGAAGATTAAAATGAAGTAATTTATTTTTAAAGAAAATTCCAAATAACTGTAGTAAAAATCCTAAAAATGTTGACATAATTTTACAATACTGTAAACTATGTACCTAATGCAGGTCTCAAAAATCTGTTATCTGTCAGGAAAACGTAAATTGAGGTAACACTGAACTGCAGCAATGCCTAGCATGGCATGAATAATCTATTTATTTTTTGTTGTTTGGAAACAACGATTTTGAAAAAAAATGTTTATGCTAGCATACAGACTGTTAAATCTCTCGTGGCACGTTTTATTATGAATATTTTAATGAATATTTTTTAAATTGTCAATTCAGAAAAATCAAGATTTGTAAACACTAGATACTCAGGCCTGTTAAGGGTGTTAGAATACATTATCACGAAGGTCTAACCTTAACTGTTATTTTTAATTAAAGATAAGCTTTTTGCATGCAAATTCATACTAAAGATATTACTTCAATAGCTCAGTTATTATTTCTTATATTTTATTTCAGGATCTTCATACAATTTATTTTTACTGCTTCTCCCACTTCACTGACAAGCTTCTCTCATTCAGTGCTTTGTAACCTTTCCATTTACTTGACCATGTCCTAGCAACACAGCAGCTAGAAAAGCACAGAAAAAAATAGAGCAGTAGATGAGCAGCAGACATTAAAAGATTTGTAAAGAGTGTAAATTATTTAGGAGAAACAACAGAAATGAAAAATATTTTGAAAGCTTCAATCTGTATACCTCTATATTTCCCACATCTTTATCTAAATTCTCTATAATTTTTTAAAATACTGAAATACATGTACACTTGTAGGATAAAGAAGGAGAACAGAGATCAAGAAGGGGTGTCTTAAGTCAGTCTGAAAAAAAGTGTAATTTATCTTAAAAGTTATGACACTATTGAAAGCTGCGTTTAAAAAAACCAACCAAACAAAAAACAAGCACAAAAACCCAAACCAAACCCAACTGGATTTAATTGTATTTTAACTTTATTTTAAAGTTCAAATTCTTACCAATTCTCACTTAGTCTTCCACCCAGAAGCAGACTCACACTAATTTAATAGCTACACAACCAGATGGCCCATTACGGCACATCCGCTTTTTAGTCCTGGCATTCTGTACAGGGTCTGCTTGGGTTTCTGAGTATGAGTAAAACTAAGCAATGCAACTTAAGTTTGGAAGTCATGTTTTTTAGTTATCCTCCAAGTGTTAATGTAAAGAATTTATTTTCTTACATGGTTCCTATGTTTTAACCTCAGTTAATAGCTCTGAAAAAAAAAGAAAAACATTCTTTGTGCAGAAAAATATAGTCCCTTCATTACCATCTTTGGCCTTGTCTTCTCTAAATTTATCTCTGTACCTCTCTCACAATAATATCCTAACAGAGCATGTACCTTTTTTTTTTTTTGAGGCACTACTCGAAGTTTTCTGGTCACTATGAATGCCCCAATAGCAGAGTCGAAGTATTGCCTACAAAGTTGGCGAGGTCTCTTGTGTCCTGTTGAACCAGCCTGAAAGAATCTCTTGAGTAAAACAGATGCAGACTAATTAGGGGTGAAAGGGTTGAAGCTTTGGTAGGCTTTTGATCATGTCTGATGATGTGAAATTGATGAGAATTGGAAGTATATATCCAAGGTCAAACGAGATTAAAAAATGGTTCAGAAATGGTCTCATTTCAGGAACAGGACAGGCTGATATCCACTGAGAATTACCAAACATATACAGCATCCGTTGACCCAAAGGACACTTTATAGGCCTACAAAAGCAAGAAGCACCTCTTATGTCTGGTAAAGACAGTCAGGACGGAAAAGAGAGACAGGAAGAGAGACACAGAAAGAACATGAAAGTCAGAGAGGTCTTCTGATCCATTATTGATTGGCTTTTCAATCTTCCAGTGCTACTCAGAAGGGAGAAACTATCTTACATTCACAGAAATATTGTGGTTTCAAGATTACATATCTCTCTCACTCACACACACGCAAAGTGAAAAGCGTGCTGTTCACAGCAAAGAGATTTAAAAATCTACAAATTTTCTTGCAGGAAAAACATTTGGCATCTATCCCTCCTCCCTTGCGGGCATAATGTTCATTAGAGAAGAAACTCTGAGTAAGACTTGTCTTGAGTGTAAAACAGAACCATATACATTGAACACATTGTCAGTCCTTGTTTATCTGAAATCTACAGGTCTACATACTATACCAAAACTCATATGCGGTATAGCATGGGTTAAAAATGAAAGACATTGCATTTCTTGAGATACAAAATGAGATTCCTAAAATACACTTTTTAAAATATTCAAAGAACTAAGAATAAGTATTTCATTTAACAACAAAAAATAAAAAAGCTGGCACCTGTATCTTAGAAAAAAGTCTGTGGTCTGCTGCTAGACTTATTTTTCATCTTAACCTTCAATTGATAAACACCTCTGACTAGTTTCCTTTCCTATGTATCCTCAGAGTCTTGCGTTATCATATGAAGCATGACGGGGTAGCAGGAGATAAACAGCCCCAAGAATGTCTTGGGCCAGGCTTCCAATGAGGGAAAGAAAACTATCTACTGCAAATAATACAGACAATTGAGAGACTGTACGAGGAGAGGAAGGAACTCTTGCTAGTAAAAAATGAAATGAAAATCTGGAAATAGACAAATCAGCTTTCTACCAGAAGAGGCAACGAAGGAAAGGGTCACAAATACGAAAACAATGAACAGCTCCTATACCTGCCTGCAGCAAAAAGCTGCACGTTAGTTACGTGTCCAGCTTTCCATTCACAGACAGTATCTGTGCTGCTGGGACTAAATTTCTCATTTTGTTTTGCAAATCGTATTTCAGAAAGTAGACTAAGTTATGAAAACCCTAGTAAAGCTAAACTGCCATGTTAAAGTTTGATCTGACCTGCTTGCAGAGGCACATGTGATACAGGCAGCAGAGGAGCAGTTAGTGTACACAGCTAGTGCTCCTTCTGATCACAAAAAGGAGCAAGAGATACTACAGCTGCTTCTTCTCTGTCCCTGCTGAGCCTCCTAATTGCAAACAGGCCAGATTCCTCAACCAAAGGAAAAAAGAGCCACATGGACAACTGTCCTGAGATCAGGCATGAGCCTCATCCTTCTCTGAAGACAGTAAGGGTAGTCAGGAATTAAGTCTGGTACTGTACAAACAGCATTGTGTTAGGAGCAGTGCAGAGCATGAGGAATAAATACAGCTTCCACCTTGCTACTCTTAACGCCTCTGTAAGCTTCAGAAAGTTATCTTCAGTTAGTCAGGAGCAAGTGAAGCTCAGAAAACACAAGCAATTCAGACCCTAGGGAGTGCAATGATATTTTTTCCTAGAGATAGCACAACAAATTATTGTTCAGGATTTGAAGACGGTAGCAAAGTAATGATTAAAGGCCACTCAATGGAGCGATTACTGTTATTTTCAGCACTAAATGACCTTCCACGCATTTGGTGCCTTCCTCTGGTGTTACTATGTGCTTCAAATATAGGGTAACTATTGACAGCATGATTTCTGGGGGGCAAAGGGGAAGGGAGAAGTTAGTTACAACCCACTACTTGCCTTTATTCTTTCTATCTTAAGCACAGATCTAGATTTGTTAGCCCATTACATCCCCAGCTTCTTCAAAATAAATCCATACATTCCAGATACCTCTTCATGTACTACCAATTTGTAATGCTGAGAACATGAACATCTTGTTTCAGAGATGAACATGTAGCTCAATCAATAATGCACAAATGACTCTGCTGTCTTAAAGATTTAGAATATGATTTCCTTGAAATAAATAGTACAAAATTAAAATGAAATGTTACACTGTATCAGTCACTTACATATTCATATCCATTCAGACGTAATACACTCCTGTTGCAAAACACTAGAAAAATATTCAGATAATCAAGGGTTATCTATACTCCTCCGCAAAAGGACATCAGCCTTTAACAAAGGCTGAAGCCCTCCAGATACTAAAATGCACATTTGCTGCCTTTATTAGGTCCATTATATTTTATTGATGCATAAATCTGTCTAGATCATCCTGTAATATAATGTCTGTTCATTACATTTACTAAATCTTCTATAAATTTATCATAAAATGAAGAAACTGCATCTTCTTTTCTTATTTTATTACAGACAGTAATAAAAAAGTGACTTAAAAAACAATTTATCCCTCTCCATGTTGAACTTTGTCCTTTACATCCTGCTGTAATCCATTCCAGTGGTCTTTTCCTAACTGATTTTGTAAGCTCATCTTTTGCATCATATAGTATCACAAGTTTTTCTGAAATCTCTATTATGTCTTTTGTTTCAGTTTCTTTGTTTATTACTACACACTCCTAAATATGTGAGCATGAGCTTACATGCTGGCAGATCATTCCATAAAAAAATTCGCATTTCCAAGTCATAATTCCACATGACAGATCCAGAGAAAGATGTATTCTGGGATTTCGTCACAAAAGGCTTTGACAGAATGCTGCAGTCTCTCTCAGTGCTATGTTTCTTTGCCCATTTCTCATGTTAACATGCTCCATAAAATACTTAGTGAAATTAGACTTTAAACAAATAAGTACAATGCTTCCCAACAGTATCTTAATACTTTATAAAGTATCGAATCAAGGTAGTGCTACAGCTTTTGTACATTCCCAAAACCAATTCCTAAAGTCACAGCAGAAGCGGGGTTGCACAAAACACACAGCCAGACTTCTTCAAGGTGCACTACAAAAAGCCAAGAGGCAGTAGTCATAAGTTAGAGCAAGGAAAAGTTCAATCAGACTTAAATGAAAAATTCTCCAAGGAGAGCAGTTAAGGACATACTTAGTTGCCCATAGAGGCCACAGAATTTCTACCCTTGGAGATTTTTAAAACTGAATGCAAAAAAGCCCTGAATAATCTGCTCTGACTCTAATGTGTGCCTTGCTTTGAACAGGAGGCTGGACTGGATGCCTTGCAGGCTCACCAGAAGACCTTATTTTATTATTCTACTAACTGTATAGCTTGAAGAGTCTTTAAAGATCAAATTATATATTTGCCATACAGAGTAGCTGAAATAAGTAAAAGCATGTGTATAAGTTTCACCTAAGATTCCACTAAGGCATTTTATGGGGGGAAAGTTCTTTGTAAAACTATGTAAACTTCCCTGTCTTTCAAACTTCAGGATGACTTAAGTCACAACTGAAAGTTGTATGCATTCACGTAAAAAAATTCTTCAGTTGGAGCTTAAAAATTTTATTTAATATTGGTCAACTTAAGCATTTGCTTTATTCTGTCAGATTTGTAAAAGTAGTTTATGGTAACCTTTACTGTTTCACTACCTCTCCCGTATTCCCCCTCCATGGTTCTTTATAAAGCAAACGTATGCACAAGCTGGTGTTAATGTATTAAGTGAGAGAAAACTAGACAGAATCTAGTAGTTGTTCTGTAATTAAAGCCGGATCAGCTACAGGGAGTACTGTAAACCATTGAGAAACTTTCAACTAAAACAAGAAAATAGCATTTGTGTTAAAGGGAGTACTTTATCTTGGTTTTTGGTTCTACTTCTACCTAGCAACAGACTCGTAACAGAAGATGTTGATTGTACCAATGTAAAAGTACATAACTGACTCCACCAATGTTTAAAATAGTTTAAATCGCTCCTCTTACTAATCCAGAAAATGGGTACTTCCCAAGTTTCAAATAAGTTTTGATTAGTGAAGTATTTCCAAGCTCAGGAAAGCTTTCCTACTAATGGAGTTGGCCCAAGTATTTGAAAAGAATATCCAGTATGTGGTTTTCTTTCCCAGTTTGTACACTCAGCAGCATAATATTTTCAAAGAAAACTGTTGAACCACAAGTACTCCTAAAAGCTAGCTTTGAAAGACAGAAAAGGTGAAGTCATGCATCTCTGGAAAGCAAAGCTTTGAGATCATTTAGGCATACTGACAGCACTCAGACACAAACTAAAACACAGGAGGTTCCCTCTAAACATCAGGAAACATTTTTGTACTGTGAGGGTGACCAAGCACTGGCACAGGTTGCCCAGAGAGGCTGGGGAGTCTCCGTCCTTGGAGATATTCAAAAGCCGTCTGGGCATGGTCCTGGGCAACTGGCTGTAGGTGGCCCTGCCTGAGCAGAGAGTTGGACCAGACGACCTCCAGAGGTCCATTCCAACCTCATCCCTTTTGTGATCTTGTAACTGTGCATTTTGTTTCAAGAGTCAAAACATTTGGAAATAAATATAGCTAACTGAAAAGGTATTTTGATGGTGTATATAAGTACTTTATTCTGATAAAAAAATTCTGGATGGTAACAGCAAGGTATGTTAACTTGATTTTCAAAGATCTTTACTGAGAGTTTTAAATTTTTCAAGTTTCAATATCAAGAAGCAACAGTAACAAAATATTTCTCCTAAAGCTGCCCACTTTATACTGGCAGCAGTATATTTAAAAATGGACAAAACCAGTGAGAATGAGTACAACATTTTCAAAGGAGGAATAATAATTCTAACTTAAGAGAATTGCAAAAAAAGACCAGCTGAAAGAAGCGGTGAAATTCATAGGCTGAAGTTCCACAAACAAATGTTTCTGCAGCAGCTCACTGACCTCCTGTTCTCCCTCATTTCTACTTATTACTGCCTTCCCTGCTCCTTGTTAGCACTTATGCACCACTCTTTTTATGCTTGCACGCATTTGAGTAGACATACAGATAGGCAGATGAGGTAAATTAAAAAAAGAATTAAAATTGCCTATCAAAAATTGTGTTCCTCTTTAATTGGATCAATTCCCATTGATTAAACAACTATGCTGTTAAATTAACTGAGACATCCAAGCACCTAAAATGAGGTAGAATAAATCTATGTCTTAATATTTGTGATTGCTACCTTCTATGTTTCAGTCTTAATGGGATATTAGCGAATGCATAAGCAGAAAGGAACAAAACCAGGGCACTCAAATATATTCCCATGATCTTTCATTATTGCTTCTCTTGCAAGAAGTTGAAAGCTCAGAAAGCTTTCAAAGACAGAGAAAAAAAATTTTAAAAAAGTTGAATGTTTATTTTCCTTTCTTTCTTTACCTTCCCTCCCCTTTTAACATTACATTAATAAAAAGTTATAAAATGTCTATTTGCGGCATCTGTGGTTGTATTCATGATTACTGCAGGAACTGACTCAAATTTGCAATAATACATGTAGTATAAAAGTGATATTCCTAAGTTATCACCAAAAGTTCTTGTGAAAAGACTCTATGCATCCATAACTGAGGATATATATTTTCATTACATGCTGTACTTTTTTAGCATATTGAAAAAGCACATTGCAAGAGACCTAAAAAAGGAACATCTGAAGAAAGAGGTCCATTTAATTTAACCAGTTTACATATGAGGAAATCAGAGATTGTAAAGTGAGAAAACAAAACTGGGCAAAACGTAACATTTTATACAAACACTACAATTATCCTAGAAACTATACACTTACTACATTTAGGCAGGCTTTAGTAGAAGCAGAGCGGCTGGGATTCCTAAGTAAGTTACAATTACTTTAGCTGTAACTGAATTTATGAAACACATCAGTTTATTACCACTAAACAAAAGCTTTGGGATGTATTTTTAACACAAATAAATTCATGCTTTTCCACAAGCAAAACTAGCAGTGTTCCCTTTCTATAGCCTTCCATTTTCCAATCCATTAAAATTGTCTCCGATTTCTAGAGGGAATTTCTGTCCTTCAAAATACTTACATTTACATTCTTGAATAAGAAAACCTTTTCATCCTCTCTTTAATGATGTGAAGAAACTATTCATTAGTGAAATATGCTTCTCTTTTCCATATGATTTCTCCTATCAAGTTTCTAAAATTTAACTAGATGATACGCCAGTCCTGTTAGAATGAGGACATTTTTGACAATAAAAGTTTTACAAGAAATAATGTAAATTTGAAAAATTGTACTTCTGTTATTATTATAAATAATTCCTCTGATTCTTACTAATTAAAAGTTTGCTTTCTTCAGTCTGTTTATCTTACAGCAAACAGCTGTAAGACATGGTGTGAAGCCTTTTTTTGTCTTTTTTTTCCACCTCTGTCAGTAGGTCTTTTTATTAGTAAGGAAAGCAAGATAGGAACATAAACAGTTGCTATATAAACAGTGTTGACAATAGCTATGCTGCTGACTGCATACCACTTAGAATACTTTCAAACTTGACAATGTTTAAATGACTACTCTTCACACTTTTAAAAATATACCATTTAAAAAGCATTATTTTAGAACCACACGTGCAAGTCAGCCAAAACACAACTGAAAATGCTGTTCTAAAACACTGAACTGGGGAGACACTGATTTCATGAGCAACCCTGCCATTAGCACCTGCTGGGACTGAGACACTTTGAACAGAACAGATCAGCTAATGGCTGGCTCAGGGGATGACAGGAGAGCAGCAGATGTTGTTTATCTTGACTTTTGCAAGGCTTTTGACACTGTCTCTCATAAAATCCCCATAGATGAACTGATAAGAGAAATGGACAGTGAGATGGGCTGAAATCTGGCTGGACTGCTGGGGTCAAAGGGTTGTGATCAGCATGGAGTCCAGCTGCAGGGAAGTCACTGCTGGTGTATCCCAGAGATCAATACTGGGGCCACTAGCATTTAACTATTAATGACCTGGATGATGGGACAGAGTGTACCCTCAGCAAGTTTGCTGATGGCACAAACTGGGAGGAGTGGTGGATACACCGCCTGGTTGCACTAGCTTTCAGAGGGACCTTGAAAAGCTGCGTAATAAGCCAACAGGAATCTCATGAAGTTCAGCAAAAGGAAATACAAAGTCCTGCACCTAGGGAGGAATAACCCCAGGCACCAGTACAGGACAGGGCGTGACCAGCTGGAAAGCAGCCTTGCAGAAAAGTACCTGGGGGTCCTGGTGGACTCCAAGGAGACCATGAGCCAGCAGCGTACCCTTGCAGCAAGGAAGGTCAATAGCATCTTGGGCTGCATTAGGAAAAACATTGCCAGCAGGTCAAGGGACATGATCCTTCCCCTCTACTCAGCACTGGTGAGACATGTCTGGAGTGCTGTGTCCACTTGTGGGCTCCCCAGTACAAGCAAAACATAAGTATCCTAGAGTGAGTCCAGTGAAGGACTGCAAAGACGATTAAGGGATTGAAGCATCTGGCACATGCGGTGAGACTGAAAGAGCTGGGACTGTAGTCTGGAAAAGACAAGGCTCAGGGAGATCTTATCTATGTGTATAAATACCTGATGGGGGCAGGGGTAAACAACACTTCTCGGTGGTGCCCTGTGACATGGCAAGAGGCAATGGGCACAATTTACAAACAGATGAAATTCCATCTGAACAAAAGAAAGCACTTTTCTACTGTAAGGGTGGTCCAGCACTTGAACTGGTTGTCCAAACAGCAAGCTGCTCTAGTTGACCCTGCTTTGAGAAGGGGGGGTGTTGGACTAAACGATGTCCAGGTACTCATTCCAGCCCCAGGTATTCTATGTTTCTTTGAAGAAGATACAAAAGCAGAGCAACTACATCTGAGTAATATGGGCTATAGACTTAATGTCAGCTGTTTTCTCTGCACAGACCAAGCCTTCAATAAGATAAAATAATTCCCTTGCACATCAATTGCCTATATCTGACTGCATTTTATGAAGGTCAGTTGTTTATTAGGCTTAGGAAAAGCCTCATTGTGCAGGTACAACAAAACAAATTCTTTTTCTCTCCCATATATTTCCTGATGCCCAAACCACTAGGTCTAACCAGTATGAAAACTACCTATCATAGAGATTAAGACAATGTATTTGTTTTCACCAGTCAAATCACTTTATTGTCTATTCCAATGTCCATTTGTATCAGCAAACATCCACATTCTTTGCCTCCCCTCCAGCCAGAACTCAAACAGTAAAGCTAGTTTAACCAAAACAGGCTAATGGGAAGTCATCCTTCTCCTTTCATAATGACTGTTCTCTCGCATCAACGTATTGATGGTTTTGTTTTACAACTGTAGGAAAAATGAGAGGAATCAAGAGAACGTCACAGAGAAAAGCTAGAACGTCTCACTCATGAGGAGCAGGAACCTGCGCACTGACCCAATTAGACATTCAAACACTTGTCACTTTGGAGCTGGCTGGTTGTCACTCATCCAAGTAGCCCCAGGGGACCTATTTTATGGTGGCATTCCCTAACAGGAGAACTGGAGCTATGAAGGCAATGAGGGCACAGTGATAGGGTGCCAGGATCCTGGTGAGCGAGAGCAGCCAGCAGCAAAGCCAAAGAACTTCAGAGCTTCCTTAACTTGGTTACCATCCAAAGAGCCTTTCAGAGTCTTCAATGGTTATCTTTTTTTCAGAGCAGTCTAGTTTAAAATCCTTACAGTAACAGTCCTCTTTATGCAAAGCTACATTTAACTCTTGAGTGACTAACACAAGAACTGTTTCAGGAGAGATCCCTGAAAAATGAAAAAAATAAATCTTCATTGCAGGGATAGGATACACTAAATGTTACTTTTAGCAACACCACTGACACATAATTAAAAAAATCAAAACATTTCAGTGCCCATCTCATCCGTTCTCTGTTTTAAGCATATTATTGATGCTTTCAGATGCTCTGTCTGCTTGAACACATAAATGAGGGATAAAACACTGTGCAGCTATCCACGCCTACGCACTATAAAAGATAGAAAAGGTCTGTTCTAGTAGACTGCGTACAATACTGTATTCCAGACCCCCAAATCAGATTTTTCATTCAAAAAAATCAGATATTAAAACACAGATGACTATTCAGCAGCTACTACTGACTTCAAGTAAGGCTATCTCTGTTCTTATGCTGAAAGATTTATGCAATTCAAATATAAAAGAGCAGGGAGGAGTTGGGGGAGG
>VXBL01009123.1:76912-108495 GCA_013400195.1 Aramus guarauna | reverse complement strand
GGTAAACGGAAGAAGGCACCAGCTTCACAGAGATTCACACAGTTCTCTAGTGGTTGGAAGGGATTTCTGGGGATCGCGTAGTCCAACCCCCCTGCTAGGGCAGGATCACCGAGAGCATGTTGCACAGGGTTGTGTCCAGAGGTGGAGACTCCTTCTCAGAGTTGGAGACTCTCAATATCTCTGGGCAACCTGCTCCAGTGCTCGGTCACCCTCAAAGTGAAGAAGTTTTTCATCATATTGAGATGGAACTTCCTGTGTTCCAGAAATGTGTGAGAGAAGCACTTTGTCCGAATTTTTCTGAAACTGTAAAAGATACAGGCTAACAAAAGAAGCCAGGTCAAAATTAGAAGAGGTACCTATGAGCAGATAATGTAAAATATAATGTATCTAACATGGTTTAAGTCACTGAGTATTTTGGTGTCAGAGCTGACTAATAAAAAATTTGGAAGCTGAAGATTCATCTGTTAATCCAAGTCCTGAATCAGGGAAATGCTTTAGCATGTCCTCGTCCCCTAACTTTTCACATTTGCATGTGAGCAAACCCTTGACATAAATCTTTATTTTGGAATTTAAGTCTGCTGAGTGGTCTTCTGAAACTCATAAAGGTACAAGGGACAACTCTTGGGGAAAAAGGAGGGTAAGGTAATTGCAGTGTTAGCCTACAGTGACCTCAGATTTGTTTCTCAGTTTGTCCTTAATGTCCTGAGGGAGGTTATGCAAAGTGATTACGCTCTTCCTTCCTTGTTCATAAGAGTAAATGAATAGCCCTGCCCTGGTTCCTCAAGTATTTTGAGGATGATTGTTGGGCAGCAGGCACTAACTTGTCATATCTGTCCTTGAAAATTATTCCCCTTTATTAAGTACCATGAAAACACTCAAAAGACAATTTGCATACCTGGTTTTCATCAGAAAACATTACAGAGTACTGCAAAATATGCACAGAGTCTTGCAAGCTGTTCCTCATGTGATATTTTACATGAAGTTAAGATACATTATTAAGAACTGCTTACGTGAATAGGATATCACAGTGTTAAGTCTTCAGTGCCTTCCTAATATTTTCAGCTGCTTAGTTTTAGTTTAGTACAGCTCCCTTTAATGGTCATCCCCAACCACCACTGAGTTTCAGACATGAAGTTTAACGAATTTTGTAAATTGAGAGACTGAAAAAAACAGAAAGAAGCAGATTAGAATGGTCTGATTTGTAACATACTTCCATCATATTTTTTTACTCCTTTTATTGAGGAAAAGTGTTTTAGTGGAACCTAAATTCCAGGTCATATTGTAAGTTTTAAGGTGGGTGGTTTTTTGTTTTGTTTGTTTGTTTGTTTTCCATCTCTGTAACATAACCCTGTTAATTCCAATTCTAAAAAAAAAAACAAAAAAACCGAAACCAATAAACAAACAAACCACAACATTTTAAGGAGGTACTTAATGGTAAAACAGAAAAATAAGCAAACTGTGGCCATTTTCTAGGCAGCTGGATCATTAAAGGAACACCTAGATTTGGAAGTTCAGGTGGAAACATTTCAAAGGGTGATAGGAATTCCATGGAAAAAATGTCTGAATCATTTGCCCTGTGCCCATTAAGCCCTTATTTTTCATGAGGAGTCTCCCATTCAAGGACTGATGACACCTAATTTTGATCAATCTTTGGTATTTGAGAAGATTACAACTGGAGATGGCAAAAACACATCCTTAAAACAATCAAGCCCTATTTTACTCATAGTGGTGAAGCATTATTGGCTGCAGTAATTTTGATTTTTCACTACTGTCTTTTTCTTGACACCATCTCTTGATAACATGTTAACTATTGAAACCACCTTACTGAAGGTAGTACTCAGGATGGTTGTGTGCATATAGTAAAGTGCCTGGTGGTGTATTGAGGTTGATGGAGAGCAGTGGGCTATTTTTTTCATCAGCAATGCTAATTTATGTTCTCAGCAAATACATGAGTTTATCGACACTATGGTGAATATTCCTTCTCTGTCATCCAGAAGAAGGACCAATATAGAATCCATGAATAGAATTTTTGTTAATCTTATTCTTTTTCCTTGTTAACTCTGAAGTAAACCTTCAGGTTCTTTGAGTTGTTATAAAATGGACCTAATTAATTTTTGTGTTTAATTTTTTATGATTTTGCTACTATCAAAATAGACATTATTTTAAATGTGTTCTAGGGAAGAGATCAGCACCCTGAATTATTTGTTGCAAATAAATTATACCATAAACAACCTACTTTCTGTTGTTTGCAAACCAAGCCTGTTACCTCTGACTGTGTTGGTTTTAAGCATTAGGTGCATCTCTTTTGGTCTATGGATTAGTCATAACAGGTTCATTTCAGCTAGACAATTCTTGTCATATATAATGGATTATCCAGTTCATATGTTTGGGGGTTTATTTTCCCTGTTTCCTCACTGGGTGACTGAAGTTTGGTTTTGTTTTTCTTTTCTTTTTTTTTTTTTAAGAAAGGAATACTGGTTAAAAATTGTGAAATCATCATGAGCCAAAAGTATTTTGCAAATGACCTGGCAATTATCTGCATGCAATGAATAATGCAACTCAGTGAATAATTGCAGAACTAACTCATTTAATGGCTTAATTCTGAATTAGTTCACTGTTTGATGAGCTCTACGTATTTTATCCAACTAGTATGGGATGCAGGCTGATTCTCTTCTCCTCTTCCTCACTCTGTCTCTATGTTGGTCTGACTCCACTGATGTTGACAGAATTCTAATTCCCTCCCAGAGATGTAAATGATGAGAGAGGCATGCACTCTGCATACAACTGTCAAACAAATATGATCAGATTCTGTACTGGGTATTATGTTTATGCTAGTCTAGCGCAGTAATGACAGTTGAGACTGTATCAAATCTTGCCCTAATATCACAGTGGTATCTCAGAGCTCAATTATGTAGAATGGTTTACATGCAATGTTAATTTAAAAGAACATGAACAAATATCCCAAATATTTTTGGTCTATGAGGTACTCCTTCTTAGTGACTAGAGTGGTGACGTGGCACATGGAAGATCCGCTAGATTCTATCTGACCCACCAGTTAACACTCGAGACTTGGAAGAATTTGAAGTTGTCTACTTTCTTGGCAATTACCCCACAAGACTAAGATACGAGAAAGCTTCTTGACAAGAAAAACGTAAGCAATGGTTATATCAGAAGTGGCTGTCATGAAAAATCTTAAAGATTTTGGCTCAGTGGTCAGAAAACAAACCCATTTCCTATGAGTTTAGCAACTCTGTCATGAATTATCTCAGTTTGTTTAACACAGTTTTCAAAGGTGTGTTTTTTGTTAAGACTGTGTATGGTAAGTGCTACAATTTTCCTGACAGCTTGGATAAGAAGTGATGAACACAGTGAATAAGCTCCATCAAATAGGGCCAGGAATTGTATCTGTTTTAGTAATGTTAGCTCATCTTAATACTGCATTATTTGGCACTATACCTTTATCACATTTTATAGCTTTCTTTCCCTCTCTCTCTTCTCTCTCCAACTCTACCTCCCCATCCTCCCCCCCTCCACAAAAAAAAAAAAATAAAATAATTCATGTTCTGACACTTACACTCTCGAAGTACAGGATAGATGATCAAGTTACAGTGTTTCTCAAGTTTATTCCTTGACAAAGCTTCATCTTTTGGAGATTTGCAATAGATCTGCTTTTCTTTTCTTTTTTTTTTTTTTTTTTAAATTCATCATTTCTTGGCAAGTTAGTTGTTTTCCAGTGAAAGCTGTTGCCTTTACTGTAAATGACCATTCAGAACTTTGAGCACAGCAAGAATAATGTGTCTGTTTGGCTAGAAAACGTGAGCTTAGGGATAATCTTCTACCTCTTCTCGTACAAAGAGATCTGTTACCAAGCCAGCACATTACTCAGATGCTGGCATGGGAGAGCCTGTAATTTAGAATGAGACCTAACTTAAAAAATATCCATCAACTTGATAATATGTCAGGTAACTGTACCTTATTGCTAATAAAAGTCTAATTTTCTAGGTCCTGAAGGCTTAGTTCTTTAAACATAGATTGTTTTGAAGTTTCAGTAGCTATGATTTGTTTTCTTAAACATAAAGTAAAATCTCTTGCAGGTTCCCTGTGTTACTGGTAAAAATACGGTTGGTAGGAAGGAAAAACTCAGTTTTGTTCTAACTTTCATGAACTAAAATAGAGTTGTTTTATCTCCCAAATGGACTAAGTCTGGAGGTCTGGGTATTAGCAGAATCAAGTATGGTCTCAGCCTAGCTTCGCTGCTTATTTTTGAGTGTGTGTGGCAGGGGACATGATATAAAACTGCAGAAACTTTCCACAATCTATATGATCCCCCCAGCTCTGAGCTAATTTCACTTTCTATTTTTCATGTGCTGACGCTGAGCTGCTTTGAGGTCCCTTACAGTGCAGGGAGCCATTTAAATAAATGCATCTGTTTGTTTAGGCAAATCACAGAGCAGCAGTAGCTTCTACAGTTTGGTATATATTTCAGAAGTAGGCTCTTCATTTGATTCATATCCTCAGTTGCACATGAACGTAACTCCTCTGTGCAGCTGTCCCTGCTGATTGGGAGAAGGACGGTAGAGAAGTCTGCAGGAATTATAATGGTTGTCTTTTGGAATTTGAGGATAATTTGTACTAATTTAAGTAAACTGTCGTCATTTTTGCTGCTTTTAATAATGGGCATTGTATTCCACATACATTGCCTAGCTCAGTTGCAGGTGCATGCTATGTCTAGAAGGCAAGGAGCATTTTCCTTTTGTCAGGAACCACATTAGGGGCAGAAGAACCATGGAAGGGGATTTCTTGAGCCATCATTCATCTGCTCCCATTCTGAGTATGACTTATGCATTAGAGGTGTAGCTGTGCAGGTGATTTACTTCTTTGAAAATGACTCATTTCAGATAAGGTGCTGAATGGGATGGTACTCTCATTGAGGTACCGAGTGAGATGGTAATGCAAGCAAGGCTGAGAGAAGCAGTCCCAGAAGTCATGAAGTCACTTTACTGTTAATAGTACGTTGTGCAGCTTTTCCTTCACAGTTTACCCCATCATCTTCTGATAGGAAGATAGATTTTTTAGTGCTTCTATAACTAAAAATAAAGTTCCTCTTCCACTACCTCTGTGCTGTAGGTAGCACGACCATGTAGCAGAGGTTCTGTGACCCCAGAAAGAGATTCAACATTGGTGTTAGCTGCCGGAGAGAATCCAGACTTCCACTGACAATTCAAACAGATCTTCTGGTTGGAGAACATCCCAACACAGCTGAAACAGTCTTCTTTTGTCTGAGATGATGTCCTATTCTCTCTTTGAATAGGACTGTTTTCTGACTACTACAAGGTCATTGCTGGTTTGGCATTTTTCCTGATGTTTTTATGATACTCATTTTAATGTACTGCACATTTTTCATTTTGGGACAGTGCTCAAAAATTTGCCCATAAATGCCACTTCAGCTGGGTGAATGCTGCTTTTTATCACTGCATTGCTAAAGGCATTTCTGTTGTTTTCCCAGACCACTGCTTTGGTTCGTTGATGTTGAAACCAGTTTCAGTACAGGCACAATGGGTTAATATTTTCCTGCTTGTTTGTGCAGTGATTGCAGCTCTGAGACCAACTTGTAGCAGGCAACAGAATACAAGCATTTTGTAAGAGATGCACATAAAGACCTGCACATATTTTTGAGGGGAGACTTTTAGGGACAGAGGTGCCTAGAGGAGGAGTGCACAACCTTCAATGGACTTGGCTGGGATACGCAGCCCAGGAACCCTGAGGAAGGGGGTGATGGGAAAGGAGGCAGTGCGTCCCATGGATGGTGTAGCACTGAACCATGGCATGGCCCATTGCTATTTCTGCTTTTCAAAATGGAAATTAAATGACAGCAGCCTCCTCTTTGGTCCCTTTAATTTCATCTCCTTTCCAGATTAGCTGTACTGAACAGTGGGGGAAAGGAGACAACATTGTCTCCTCTGACCCACCTCTGTTAGAGGCTCGTGTGGGTGGCACAAGAGAATCAATCCCCTTGCTTCACTGTGGGAGCTTGTCAGTGAGATCAGTCCAGCGAGATTAGGAACAGCAAGACTGGTCCCGACAGCTTTAGTCCATGGTGAGGTTGTCTTCAACCCCAGCGGCTGCTGAGATTTTCTTTACAAGCTTCTGCATTAAAAAGCCTCACCACAAAAATCCCTCTTTGTTTTTTCAAACTAGCTTGAGCAGATATTTTAATTAAAAACTACCAGTGGCAGTACATGGCAGGGCACTGGAAACCCTTTCTCTCTGGCAGTTTCTCAGCACAAATAGTTCTGTGTGGTTGTGGTCACGTGTTTGATTGACTTGGTTCCCAAGCTGATGTTCACAGTACTGTATTCATCTTGTTCAGATGACTGTGACATGCAGCCTGAATGCACTGATGCTGACAGTGAATGTGAGGAGAACCAGACAGTTGACAGCATCTCCATTTTTCAGAGCTGATGTAGGATGATCTGTCACATGACGCTAGGCCGCAGCCTGTCATTTATATAGCTACAGCTGTAATGAGCAGAAATGAGAAGTGAGAAGAGGGGAAGAAAAAAAAAATGGAGGGGGAGACTATTTGCGCCCACTTCCTCTCACAAAATTGCACAAATATTTTTTTATTTTAATGAATGCAATATTGATCCCATATCTCAGATCTACCTACTGTTCCTGTGGGTTGGAACAGCATTGGCAACCCATCCATGCCCATTATTCAGGGCAGTGTGTCTGCCCAGGGCAGGTGTCATCAGAGATCCTTTGGGCTGATCCTGTGCCACATCCATTTCGGCTGTCAGGGAAGCCTTTCTCATTGTAGCTTGGAGTGCACAAGCAACAGCAGCCAGAAACTCAGGAGATTAAAAAAGTTACTTTATCGTGAGCTAAATAGCCATGTTCTCAAGCTGGGAGCTGTAAAAACCTTGTATATTTTGCAGGAGGTGCAGAGGAAGGAGACCCTTAAGGATGTATTCAGTGCTGCCATTCAGCACCTAAAATGGATTAAGGGACCTTTTCTGGCAGGAGATTAACAGGTGATTCAAGCCACCCTTCCAGATCAGGCAGCCTGTGGTCCCTATACTTTTTCTGGGGAGACAAATGCAGGGAGCAGGTAATTCTGTCTATACAGTTCTTTACCTGGATTACCTGTGCATCACCTAATGCTGTTCCTGTTTGACTGGTCTTCCCTGTAATTTGGGAATAATAATTCTTGTAGCACTGGACTGTTCAGAGCCGTGTAAAGGGAAACGCAGCTACGTTGTAAGGGCAGTATTCAGAAATGCGTGTTCTGCTTGCCATCTGCCTGTTTCCCCACCTGTTCTCATATGACCCCAAAACGGGAGGTTGAACACGGTGGTGGAGGGGTGAGACATGAGCTGCACCGTCCCAGGCTTTGCACTAGGAGTTGTGGGCCTGTGTGATGTTTTGTGAGTCCTGGTTGCCTCCCTACTTCCCTTTTTCTCCAGGACACACTTAATGAATTGCTGTTGGCCTAAATGTGCGGGGTACATGGTACGCCCTGGCTACCACGCTGGGGGTTTAGGAGAGAAACAGAACAAGGCTCCCATCCGTTCCTCTCATGCTGTTCACCTTCTCGCAAGCAAATGGGAAGCCAGTGCTACTCAGCTTACTCCTTTGAGGATCAGTCAGCTTGCACAGTGATGTGTGTGCAAGGGAGGTTGTTCTTGTGCATCCTTAAAGTCTTGCTTGAGTCTGTAAATTGTATTCTTGTGCCTATCTTGGGTTAAAAAGGAAGCCCTATGATGTATGTGGTACTTCTATGACAAATGTTACATTTTGCTTAGTAACATATACTTCTGTTGAGATGACTGGGGCACTACACTTGACAATGATGAATTATTTACAGCAGACCGACAGCCATTTATCCTGTGGTACCATCTGCCATAAAGATCACATTTTATCTTAGCAGTTTCCTCCCTTTGTTATTCTTTGAAACAATATTTGAAGATGTGGAAGCAGTGAGAAATGGATAACCACCTCCGGGCTGTGGTTTCAGTGGTATGTTCAGATGCTACTGGACAACAGTGTTAAAGGTTAAATGCTCTTGGCATTTGATGGAAAAACTCTTTAACAAAGGTGAAGTGAATGATGCAAGCCTAGCATGAGCTTTAACTGTTTAGGATGTTTCCCATGTGCATCCTTTGCTGGTCTCCTTGGTATAAGGGTCATGTTGTGGGCAAGGAGGAGGTGTGACTGGAGCAGAACTGGCAGATGGTCCCTTGAAGGTCGTTTCTTGTTGCTATCTCCTGTAGTGATGCCATATGCTGTGCAGGGGGATGTTTCCTTCCTCTTCATGGAGTGTAAACTCATCAAAACAGTAAGTGCAGCATGCCATCAACTCTCAGCTCCTGAAGCTTCTGATTAAGTCTGTGGCTTTAAGACATTTTTTAGTATATTGTCAAAGAGTAGATAGAGTAAGTATGTTTGAAAAGAAATTTTAAAAAATCTGTCTATGATGAAGGTGGAGGTTTTTAACTTTTAAACTTTTTTCTCCTGAAATTCTCTTTCTACCTGTAAGATTATTTTTTTTCCCCCTAAGATCTTTCCTTGTAACCTGTGAACATCCAGAGCTTGGAGAGTGCCACATAACAGATTTGGGGGAATTGAATGCCACCACTTCTTCTGAAATCATAGCTGCTCCTCTTAGTTCTTG
Organism: Aramus guarauna; assembly: GCA_013400195.1. Taxonomy (NCBI): domain Eukaryota; kingdom Metazoa; phylum Chordata; class Aves; order Gruiformes; family Aramidae; genus Aramus; species Aramus guarauna. The sequence goes on along the minus strand of VXBL01009123.1, from coordinate 99,821 downwards.
GAAATGGCAAGTATTTACAACAGAAAATATGTGAAGCAAAAGCCCACAGCAACTGGGAAATAAGCAGTGTATCAAACAGAAGTAGTTGGCTGTGTCTTGAATGCAGTTAGTGTTTCCGAGCTGCTTGTGCAAATTTTACCCCATCTCACAGAGCAGTCTTTCTAAAACTGAGAGTCCCATGGTGAAAGCACATGAAAACCATTGTTGCTTTATATAATGATGTGATCTTTGGGAAGATCTNAAAAAAAAAAAAGATTAATAACTTGAAGAGAAGATTTTTATCCTGAAAAATAAATGGAGGCATAAATGAGTTTATAGAGGTACAAATCCTGGTGTACTTTTTCAAGCAAATTTATCATCAAAGTAAAAGGGAATAATGTCTGAGTAAAGAAGCAGAGGAGGATTTGTTTGCCCATTCAAAAGGCTTAAGCCCTTTTAGAAATGGCTCAACTGTCTTAGCATTATACCACCTGATGCCACTGGCATTTGTGTTTAATATCACTCACTCTTCAGTGCTGGCTATGACCTGGTTGGCTCAGACAGTAATTATAACCCCAAACCTTACACATCTTTAGAGGGAGGAAAAGTTTTTGTGAAGTGATTCAATCCACTTTGCCCGTGCAAAAGTAAAGATCCAAGAGTCTCTGATAGCCGGGCCTCCAAAGCTCATCAAAGTGGTGTAACTTTTCTTTGTTTTACTTTTCCCTCCTGTTTTTTTAGGTTTCGCTGACATATCTTTGTCAGCTTGTTTATAATTTGGTATTAAAGCTATTATTTGAACATAGTATTTCATGGGCTGTATAGCCAATAGATGGGTTTAGAAGTGCAAGAACTGCACATGAAATTAACAAATCAGCTATTAAAATAGCAATATTTGGTACTACTATTTACAGTTGTAATATTTACCTGTGGGTCATAATTGAATACTGACAGCATGTACTGTTATACATTTCTTAGCATTCGATATTTGTACTTATTCTTTGTGTAAATACTGAACTAGTTATGGATATCATGTCATTTTGCCTAATTACTAACAGATACCTTGTTAAATACGTAAGTTTTTGGGGTGGAGGGTGGTGATGGTGTATTTAATAAATGACATAGCTTTTTTTGCTGAATTGACCCTTTCCCCATCAGCTTTTCCTTGTTTGTATTGTAAAAAGTATATCCAATGTTCATGTAGCTTCCGTGGTCACTTATGCCTCTGTAGCAGGGCAATGCTTTCATAGCTTGATAAGATCAGACATGTAGAAACTGCAAAGATTAAAGGGAAATGGTGGTCAAATTAAATTTTGCTTTTTTTCTTTGACCTTGAAAAATGATTATCAAGCAGATTCAGGTAGATGCAATGGGAATAAAAAATAGAAGGCGTGGAATTTAGAAATCATAGTCTGACTTACGTATATTTTGTTTTCCTACTCTACAATGGCAATTTGAAGCACTGATGTGCTGGCATTCCTGACCACTGAAAGTACTATTTTAGCTACTGCATGCATGAAGAATAGGAGAGTAGTAGAGCCAACATGCCTCAGCATTGCCTGGTCGTTGTCTTTCTTGGGCTCCAACACTGCTTCCATAGACAGAGACTTTTCAATTTTGGAAAGGAAGCAGTTCTGAAAGAGGGAAAAATAAAAAAAAGGTAATTGGGACATTTTTGCAGGAAGCAAGATGAGATTGCTAAGTTAATGCTGTCATCATAATGGATAGGGTTCAGGAAACAAGCAAACTAGCTTATACCTGCAGTAGATTCAGCACTGTAGTGCTGGATTCATATAGCGTGTCCTGTGACATATTTCATTTAGTATTGGCAAACAGCCAAAAGCCACACTTTAAAATGCCCTCTTCCAGTTTCTCCTAACCCAAGTGAGCCTTGTTCTTGTCTGTTGTGAATGTGGACAGTGAATGGTTTGTATATTTAGCTGCTTGTGTTAGGCATGAGTTCAGTTGAATTACTATTTTGTATGGGCTGGTGCAGAGCGCTATTACTCTATTGCACTGATTTTCAAGTGATTCTGGAAATAGAAGTCAGAGGAAGAATCAGCAAGATTGTGTCTAAATAACAGCATAATTGATATCCTATTATGTAGCACCTTTGTCTCATCCCACAGGACACACAAAGAATTTACAGAGCAATAATAAGAGTAATGCAAAGAGGTTTCATGCATGCATGATGACTGCTTCTAGGATGGAGTGTAGCAACTGTGTAGTATCATATGTCACTAGTGCACAACAGTAAAAATTAACTTACTCCACAAAATCAGCACCAAGACATTCTTTTTTTTTCCTTAGGTAGCAGAAGAGAGCTACCTGGGTTGGTATTTGGCTAGTATACTGGAGTTGATGCATAAATTCTGGAGCAAAAATTACTGTTGGATGTTCTGATTTTATTGGTCAGACCTTTGATAACTCATATAAAAAGTGAGGTCTTTGTCAGTGCAGCATTTACTTCTGACATGGCTGGCTTTGTAGTGTTCTTGCTGAGGGCAAAGGCAATCTCCTTCCTATGAAGGAAATATATGGCCTGGCCTTCCTCTCTCTAGGGTTGTAGTCAATAGCATAAGATATTTTGCTGAGCTTTCCTTAGGATTCAGAAATTCTATTTGTTGGAAGCAACTCCTGTATTTAATTTGGCTGGGAATGTTGTAAGTAGTAGAATTGACATGGAATGGGCTGGTGGTAAAGGAGGATGTTAGAAAGAAGTGGAACACCCAGGTACAAAGCCCCGTGCAGAAGACAGGTGCTGAAAGCTGGGGAGGTGCAAGTCATCTTCAGTGGAAACACTACTTCCCTGGCTGAGCATGTCGGTGGAGCATCTCAATGTGAAAAGGCCACCTGTAGTGCCTGCTCCTTATGCCCATCTTCCAGAGCAGCCAGTTTCTTCATGAAGTGAAGGTCTTTGTGTTAATGGGAGTGTATGACAATATAATGTGACTTTTGGAAAGGTTACAGCAAGTTCTGAATGATGTATGAAATAAAAACTCCCTGCCTGGTGCAGGGAAAACATGTACAGGGCTGGATGATACACAGCCAACAGTTCTAACAAGGGGCTTCTTCACAGATTTTCCACCTCAATCAGCAATGCAGTTGACATCCCCTGAGCAAAATCTCTCCTCTGCCTTTTTTTTTTCCTTTCCTCTATACAAATGAAGAAAAATTCTTCAGCTTTATAGCTTACCCACTGCCTAAAATATTCATTCAATAATCTTTCTCTGCTTCCAGTTGTGACAGTCTCTATAGGCAAGCATCTTTTCCCCATAATTCATTCGGGTACCTTTATAGTAAATTTATTCTCCGTACACTTGGGAGGGTGGGGCAGGCAAATCTTGATAAGCAATATTGTCAGTGATCTATAACATTTGCTGGTCAAGTCTGATGCAAAAATTAGCAAGGAAGTAAACAATAAGGCCAGGTAGAGAGTGATCATCTGGTCTAATGTTTCTGTTCCCATAAACCAGTGGTTTTTAGTACCATCAATCCCCAGCTAGTGTATGTTGGAACAGAGAATGGAATGAATCACATTTTGGAAACCGTGGCTTGTGGAAGAACTTAGGTAGCATCACAGATAATCTCTTTTACTTGACTTTTTGCTGCTGTGCTGTGGCAAAAAGGAGCTGACATGATCCATGAAAAAGAGAAACATCTAGTACTGTTCGTAAGCTTCCTCCTGGGATGATGTGTCCTGTTCTGCCCAAGATGAGCTGTAACATGAGTTAAAGACTGGAAAACAAGCATCGGGATGAGGAGCTTAAAGAATTTGGAGTGTTCAGCTAATTTAAGAGCAGGCTGAGAGGCCACTCTGAAGAAGACACCTGATAGCAGAGGCTTCTCCACCTGCCTGACAGAAGCTGGAGTTCATCTAATTCAGTCCTGAAATAAGAAACCACTTTCTGGCCATGAGGTCTGTTGAAAATGAGGGTGTCCCTCTGGGGAAGAGGCAGAGGAGTTGTGATCGCTTCAAGCCTTTTGATGAGCCTGGGCTGGATGGCTGTGTCCCTGCGCAGCTAGCCTTGCTCGTCCCTTTCCTTTAGGTAAAGCATTGCACTCAAAAGCTTATAGCCAGCAACTCCACGTTAAGACAATTAACAGCCCTGCATGTCATGGCTCAGATTTTCAGTGAGCTGTCTGAAGATGATCAGGGCAGATTTCTTTTCATCTTCTCCCTTGTGCAATGAATGAAGATTTCTGTATGCTGCTTCTTTTCATTGTTACTGCTTTCCTCTGCAGCATTAGAGATTGGCCACAGCAGGAGATCTCTTTGTAGGTGGTATAGAGAGTGATTACGGATTGCCTTAGTTGGTTTGGGAGGGAATTTTCCCTGGGTCAGGTTGGCAGGCTCTGTGGATCTTTCACCTCATATAGCATGAAGTGTGGTTCGTTTGCTAGGATCATTTGTGTGTCTATCACATGATTAATTCCTTGCCATTGCAGGGCTTCCTCAGGTTTTGCCAACCCTATGTCTGTGGCAGATAGTCTTCTAAGCACAGAAGTGCTTTTCCCCCATTAAAATCTTTGGGCATCAACTAGGATGTTTTGGTTAAAGTTAATGGTGTGTGAATACACACTAGGTGCATCTGGTATCCTTTTTGACCTTAATGTTTAGGGAATGATATCTATATGCTGAGTGATGGGTTAAGGCTGGGGTGGTTATTTAGGAAAGCGTGCTCTTCTGGTCTGAAAAATGGCCTGACTCCTTCAGAGGGCTGGTCCTGGCAGCCTGAGAAAAGCTTAAAGTCCATCTTGCTTTAGTTTAATTGCAGAGACCAGTCAACAAACAGTTCAGATTGTGCATTTCCATATGTAAAAGGATGCAATTCTACAGATAAATCTCAACTAGGCATCTGTACTGCCTGAAAGGATATCCCCTTCGATTAGCTTTCCGGCACTGTAGAGAAAGAACCAGAGTGAAAGAAAAGATAACTCAGTGTTCTTCTTCTAGTTAAAGTACCTAGATAACCAATGCATTCCTGTCTTGCTGTGTGCTTGTGCTACAGGAGTGTCATTTCTACAGCGACTTTTCAATGTCAGTGAAGTCAATGAGGTATTCCTGAGTTTGAATCCTTTTTCAAAAAAAGCATACAGTTTAGCCCTTAAGTCTGTCTGCTTCAGCAAAATAACAAAGCCTGCCTTCAAAATACAAGCTTTGCAGCCTCAGGGGCCCTGTGATGTGCTTGACATGGAACCTGACCCGCTCTATATGCAGGCAAGTATTTGTGAATGTTGTGTGCATAATATTATGATACAATATGCATTATAAGAAAACTTCACTTTCACTGGAGCTAGAATTTCACCATATAGGTATATGCAGGTATATGAAGACAATGTGTGCATGCAATGCTAAGTTGAAGTTCTGCTATTTATAGAATGTGTAGCAGCACAATAGAAACAGACATCATAAGCAGCAGTGTTTGATAGTCGTGTTTCACTTCCTGATCAAAGAGAGAGAGAGATATTTGTATTTTTCATGAAATGGCCTTTGCAGGAATGCTGTAAGCAATCAAGATTCACCCTGTGCGTATCAGGAGAAACCGTGCCACTTGCACGTGTCTGACTTCACCCATTAAAGTAGAAAACAGCAGCAATTGTGTGACTTCATTCAAATGCTATCTGTTGTTCTACATCTTTCTTCTTTGCACCCCAAACTAAAAACTTTAAAATAAAAATAATTGAAAAACAGAATACTGTGTTTCTAAGCTGACTTGTTCTTAAAAATTCGAATGAGTCATTTAGATAACATTCACAATACCAGCAGCTCCAGGGCACTTTAGAGAATATGTTTCAGCACAGAGACATTTGAAACAAAAATTGTAATGTGCTAAATGGAATTAGATGAGCAAAACCGTGTCATACAGAGATGAAATATAAATAAGTGCTTTAGGCCCACTCCATGAAAAATGTATGCACTTTTTTAAAAGCGTTTTTCTTCTGTGATTGGTTTCATTTCTGTAGAAACCAGTGGTTGGGGGGTTTTTTCAGAGATTTTTTTTTTCCCCTTCCTAGTGCATTCTCCTAGAATGTGCTTTTGCCACTCAATAAACCCTTCTTTCCACTAAATGTCTCCTGAGGAACTGTACAAGCCAAAGGCAGATGGAAACAATAGGCATTCCATGTTCAAAAGTACAACCTACAGAAAGTTCATTTGTCAAAAGTCTGAGGAACACTTCCAAGGAGGCTGCTTCATAAACAACATCCACATGGGGCAGATGTGACTTGTGCTACTGCTTTTCATGCACATATTCCATAAGAATTTAATAGGCTGTTTACTCTTCAATTAATAGTTAAAGCAACATTTACAGAAGCTTGTTCCAAATCCCAATCTTAGTTCTTCTCTCCTCCCCCTCCCACCTTACTTCTTAAATCTCATCTTTTACATGCCCCAACTACTTTCCTTCTTTTTACAGAAGCCTTATCCTAGGCCCTCTGTTAAGACCAAAGCACTCTTAGACTTTTTTGAACTCTATTTTTGTACCTGTTGGAGTTGTGCTCCTTCATTGGTAAGCATGCAGACTCCACCATGGTACCAGTCTTTGAGATACCAATCATTAATGCCAGTGTAGTAGTGTTGAAAGTTAATCTAACCTTCTGACTCATGCCCGGAAGACAAAAGTCACTCTGGTTGGTACTGTCTAACAGACAGCATACTTGTTTTTTAAAGCTCTAATTACTTGTGGTAAATGTTTGCCTTCATTCCTTGGCTTTGTGTTAATGAAATATTTTTTAATGTGATTAAGATGCTGATTCTGTAAAGTTGTAAAATCACCTTGGCTCCCATGGACTTCAACACCTTCCCTGATCAGACCCCAGATTAGTGGCAAAAAAAACCAGGGAAGACTTTGTCGATATCTGCATGCTGGAGGCATGATTCTGAGCTTGTTCTGGTGTAATCCAGAGGTAAGACCAGCAAAGCTGAAGAGCTATCAGCCAGCTACTTATAGGTCATACATATGTGTGTAGGACACATGTTCTTATACCTGGCCACATCTGTGCACATTCTACCCAAACATCTTATGAACATATGGACTGCCAAAATAGGCAGCTGATTCAGAGTGCTCTCATCATATAAATTGAAGTAAATAGCTTGTTGATTAGGCCAATTTGGATTTACCTAGGACACCCAAATCCTGTATCTGGTGCTTAAAATCCGTAGTAGTAGGTTCTGGTGCTCAAGGAAGATGATTAAATTAGAAAATTAGTCACCCACAAATGCAAGATTCTGGTTTGATCAGTAGTTAATCAATGACCATGTATTGCTCTTCAAAATTATAAAGTGTTGGAAGGTGACTTGAAACCAGAGGTATATTACATTTTCTATGCATAATTTCCTAGCACTAAAAAATATATAGCCAATTCTTAGCCTCTGACTGGATTTCAAAAGCAGCATTTGCAAATTATAGACACAGAAGAGTGAAAACCACCCCAGAAGAATGAAAATTACTCAACGACAGTTTATCGTGTGCCAAAGAACATCATAATTTCCTCCTAGGTGACATCAAATTCATCTGAACAAGCCACTTCCCGGCTGGCGGGGCTCAGGCAGAACTTGGATCTCCCCCTTGCCTGAGCTGCACGGATGTGCAGGCATGTGAATAAGCGTGAGGCCAATGGCATGTTGACAGCTTTGGGTAAGGTTTCTTCAGTGGAAGTACTTGCTTCAGACTCTGAGGTCACCCATAAATTTTTGTCTGTTATGACTATGGAAGCTGCTAGCTTTTACAAGATTTGACAGTATAAGAAGAGAAGTTGCAGCATGACTGTCTTCTTGTAATGTTGGGCAGGAGCAGAGACCAGATCTGGTCTTAAAATGGATCCGAGTTTCCTCATGGCAGCTGGTAAGTGTGTTTACAGCTAACACAGGAGCTTTTCACCTCCCAGGCTTGGGGCCAAAAAGCTCCGTCTGTCAGATGCTGACACAGTCAATGTGTTTCATTGCCCTCTGGTGGCGTGTCCACTGGAGTATAAGGCTATTGCTGTTACCAGTTTGCAGGGGTACGTGCTGCTTGTGCAAGAGAAGCAGGTACTACAGAAAGCAGAGAAAAATCTGGCAAATATTGGTCAGGACCTTATTTTGTAAGAACTGTTGTCTGTTGTTGCTTTAGTGTATTACGAAAATTGTAAAACAAAAACAATGGACCAAGGTCTGCTATCAGTTATCCCCATGCAAATCCGGAGACTTCTGCTGGATCCAGACTCATCACTCTGGATTTATACCTGTGCAAATAGAGTTGGAAAGTGGCTCAGAGGGACAGGACAACCTTTAAACTGCTTGATCGTTAATCTATGGTAAAGTTATGAGTTTGCCCTTGCAGCACATGGGCAGCCTCTTAGAGCACAAAGAAGAAAAAAATTTCTCAGTGAAAATCCAAGTGTGTTCAGTACCATATAGTCACTGAAGCCAAAATTCAAGTGGGCTGAAGCTAGAACCCTCTCCTATAATAGTCACCACCCACTTTCTGAGGTTGGGCATCTCACCCCCTGGGTGCTGGAGCCTTAAATCACTGACAGCCTTTGACATGTTACTTGGATTTTAGCAGATGAGGTCAGCTGCTGCTTTCAGTTGTGCTGGTACTAGTGGAGTAAACCTGGATGGGTCTGCTGTCTGAGACATGGAAGAATATGAATGTTTTAGCGTAAGCAACCTACTGTAAAGCATTGTGTTTTGTTCTTGCTAGAAATGGCTCCTAGGAGAAAGGTACTGTGAATGCAAGTGACAACCTTGGAATCAGATGCTTTCATTTTTGTTTATGTTCATTTGTTGACTTCAGTGGCTGTCTACATATATGTTAATGCTCATCTGCATGTCTCCGCTATTTTTATAGGTGAGGAAGAAGTCAAATCTATTTAACAGTGCAATTCCAGGAACAGGTGTTCACAAGTCATGGCAAAAGCATGGTAGGAAGTGAGCTAGAGAAGCAAAGCTTTTTCCATTTACGCTGGAACAGTTTTGGCTCCACAAGGTTATCTGTTATCACAAGGAAGTCTAGATCAGGAGAGCCAACGGAGAATTTTCTTTGTGGATTGTTTGCGTCCCAGCTACTTTTGCTTGCATTTGTCATGGAATATATTAAAATAGTCATATTCCACAGTCCACACAGCATGTCAGCTTTGAGACAAGTACTCTGAAATGTGCTCACAGATGATAAATTGCACACTATGTCAACTACATCTTCGTCATGAGATTCTATTTTCTATTTATAGTTGAAATGAAACACTTGAGAAAAATTCTAAACCAAAGCAATTTCACAGAAATCTCATAAGTTTTTCCTTATGTGTATATCAGTGAAAAGACCCTCCTGTGCTATCTTTTTGCTCTGTGGGGCTCCAACAATCAACTTCTGAGATCAAAGTAGGATGCTCTCAAGATTGTGAAACTTATAATGTGTCCATGTAATCTAGCTAGTGTGCCTTTGGAGTACGTTCCCTTTCAAACGTTAAGGGGAAAAAGCACTTAATCATAACACAGTGCAAATACATACAAAATTTGATACAGTTTTTAGGAATCAAACCCCGTTATCTCCATAACAGAAGAGATTATTTAGTTACTACTTTGGCTGGTCGTACTAGTTTTGTTTGAAGCTGTCAGTGATGTCTGTGATGTACTTTGNTTTTTTTTTTTTTCTTTCTACTACAACTTCCTTTCCACTTATGCATCTTAAACACATAATCTGCTGCAGTGGAGTTGTGGGAAGCAAAAACTGGAAAAGGATACATGTTTGGAGATAGCACCAGGTATGCTTTGAAGCTAGAAATACAGCAGTGTTTTTTCTCTGATTACAGCAGCCTACTTTAGGAAAAGCATGTCTGGATAGCAGTAATGATGCGCTTTGACTGGAGATCTCCTGGCTCACACTGGCCTAGACATGACAGGATGTTCTACAATATTGTTGAATGATTATTTAAGACAAGTAAGCCTTGTGATGGCTTCCTCCTGCCTTGGGCACCCAAGTCTTCGTGGGGTGCACAAGGAAAGTTTCTTGCCTCAGAGAGAATCATCCAAGCAAGGATCTAAGATCAGTGATGGATGAAGTACATGCAGGAGAGAGGCACTGCTGTCTAGTCAACATCTTCTGTATGGGATTCAAATGAGAGCTTGCTTGAGAAAGGGCGTGTGGCTGTCTATGTGGTGACCAGGGCATTTGCCCAGGAGGGTTCAAATCTCTGGAACCCACATGATGCACTTGTTCTATACGCTCTTCTACCAATTTTTGGGTGCCCTTAGAAAGTAAACCTCCCTCTACTGCAAGTTTGATCTGCTCATGGTGACAGCTTTCTGCCAGTAATATGTTTAATCAGGCAGCTTTCTCCTCTGCAACTTGTCTGTCCTGTTTAACTAAATCTTTTCACTCGGAGCAGCAATAGTGTTTTGCTTAACTGTTGTGCTGGCAGAGATTACTAAAGATATCTGTGTGGATGCTGATGTGATATACACGTGGGTCAGATATCTTTAACTACACTGCTTTGTTGTTTGGTTATTTGTTTAAAATGCTTGACTGTTACATTTGCAGTGATGAAAAATAAACTGACTAGCATCCGGCTCCAAAACTGTTAGTGGGGGAGGGCTCCCCACTTGAAAACAGGCAAAAAGTCTTACAAATATTTGGACTGATTAATTCACCAGCTTTTCTTTACAGAGCTCTTTTGTGGTATAAAGCCATTCATTGACCAAGAGAGTACATTGTCCATTTAGTTGCTGTTTTGTATCTTGTGTCAAACAAAAGCCACTGCCTCCTCCAACAGTAACAGCTGAATATTTTCACTGCTCATGCAGTTTCTTCTTCTAGCTGCTGGATCATCAAAAATTCTAATCAACTCTGATCTAACGCAAAGTACTATGTGGCATTCATCATCTGTTTTAGCCTTTAATGCACCATGCAGGTTTTAATCAAAGGTATGCAACCATTAGCAAAAAAGAAAGACAAGAATTATGATGGTGTCCTAAGCAGAGCTCTTAAGCCGACATCACAGGCAGCAGATAAGTTCACCTCCCCCTGCTGAGTACACATACAGGAGAATAAGATGAGTCTTGTTTGAAATAATTGCAGGAGAACACCACTAAGGTTTCAGGGCCATGACTTTTTGTTATTTTGTTTTAGTACTAAATGTTAGGACTTATTTGCTTGGCTTTCCTGAATATTGAAAACAAATGTTGGCACTGTTGCCTTGGTGTGTGGGGGCTGCTGGATCATCTACTTGGTTTGGTGTACGCCTGCGTCTTCCGCTGTTGTCAGAGGGAGCCAAGGGGATTGCCAGTGATTGGCAAAACCGAGCCCAGTGCCTTCCTTGCGGCAGCCAGGCCTTTTAGTCTCTCGCCTCCTCCTAAGTCAACTCCCGTTAGTCGCCTCCCCTCTTTTTCTTAAGTGCAGCATTAGCTAGGTCACTGCTGGCTTGTGGGTAGATGTAGATCCATGTGCCCTGCTTGCATGCAAGCAGCAAACTTACTCTGTTTCTCCTGGGTTTGGCCTCTATTCCAGCCACCTCTTGCTTCCCTGCTTATTTAATCAGAGACATCCATCCCTAACATGACAGCATGCAGCCACGTCCTGCCTTTCCCTGACTCACTGCTCACAAAGCACCAGGCTTTCATTTGACTGTACGGACGCACATTGAATACCAGATCAAGAAGTTCATCCTCCTGCTTCCCTACCCACCCCAGCCCAGTTAAGTCAAAGCCAAGCAGCGACAAGCCACTAGCATGGCATCAGGCTTTCAATCCAGTTTGGCACAGGGAAGAAGCACTGGTCCATGCTGCGGAATTGTTTCATTTCTGCCTTGTTGAGGGAAGGGTGAAAGTAGTCTTTTTAGGGAGAGGAGCAGGCTGTGGATGCAGTACTGCAGTCTTCCTCTTGCCATGTGAAGTCATGCATGCACCTTGCTGGAAGTGTCTGGTGTGAGGGTGAAGGACTTCACGCTCCCTCTTGTGTCCTGAGGAAAGCTACCCTTCATTGGGTTCGAGGGCTGGCTACCTCTTAAGACAACGGCAGTTGTTTGCTCAGCCTTCCGCCTCGCCCTCTTCTTCCTTCTCCTCAGGTCTGGTATTGGCAGAGCTGTTTCAGGTCCTGGCTTGAGAACAAATGGTTGTGACCTGTGCCAGCTTGTAGCGTTTCCTTGAAGCCACGATAGCAACAGGGAATGAAGCCACGTATTGCTCTTTGGCTGTGCCCCACACAGCTGGTATGGGCAGGGCAGGGAGCTGAGTGTCATCCTCGAAGCCTGATGTGAGCAGGGAGTCACTATTTAAATGAGTGATCTGGAGGCCTTTGGGCTTGTGAAGCCCTGCAAATGGCGTGTGGGTGGAATTCCTCCTCAGGCCTGCTCGCACAGAGTATGAACTTGGTGAATTTTGCTGATTTTGGAGTATGCAGCAGAATTGCCCCCCTGTCATGGCAAATGTAGAAGACAGTGCTATGGGCTCAGTTCCCCCTCATCGAATCATTACCACTAGTGGGAGCTGGCCCTGGACAGACATTGAAAATCAGTCTTTCTACTGTGTTGTCTGGGGCCTGATTTTGCTGATGCGCTTTGCTGAGCGCGTAGCCGCCAGCGGGGGATGGCATTCAATAGGGCTGTACGTGTGCTTGTCGGCATCGGCTCCCGCGTTCAGCCTCCCGCCAGGCTGAGGTCCCAGGCGCGCCTGGGCTTTCCTACCATGCTCTGTTGCTCTTGTAGCAGAAACCCTATGTAAATTGCTGTCTTTTATTTTGGCATGGCCTTTAATGTGCAACACGTTGGTCCTTTAATGAGCACCTCTGGCAAAAGCTTAATTTGGTTGGGGGAGAATGGATGCTTTAAACCTACCTGTGCTTCCTGTGTATGGCCTGTGCCCAGCTACGCGTGGAAGCCAGAGATTTTCCACAGCACCTAGGGCCCAAACAGTGGGATTATATTTTCAATTTCCAATTTAATGAGGCTAAAAAAATAAACAGGTTCCTGTTGTTTTAACCCAGGTAGGTCATTTGCTTTACCCTATTTGTAGGTATTTCTTCGTCATTGCAGTGTATTGTTGTGGGTTCCAGAGGTGGATAATCAGCAGTACAGTGTTGCACAGATTTAGTTCCAGGTCACAGACAAGTAATGAAAAAACAGCAGTCACTGAGGATTTGATTTACACACTGCACTGACTATGTGATAGCCCCTTTTGTGAGAAGGAAAGTCTCCCTCTGGAGACCACATTCTAACCAGTAGCAAACATCCAAGCTCCCTGGTGCTTCAGATGTCAATTATACCAAAGCCTCTTATTGTATAATGCAGGTCTGTTATAATAATACTGTCTGGAACAGCAATAATAATGTGAATGAATTTCCAAACAGTGGAGATGGGAGGGGGAGATTGATCAATACAGCACTAATGATGGCCTTGTCTTTCACTGAAATAATTGTGATAGGGTTTATAGCACTTCCTTCCTACACCATGCTGTGCGGCAGTGTTGGTTTACTACCTGCTGTTATTGCTTTTGTATAAAAAGGTGTTAAAAAGAAACGTCTGTCAAGTTTTAAGGCTGTGAGTGTTTTTTAATGCAGTGGGCTTGTTCTAGTCAAGATGGTCTGACGATATGAGAGATACAAAGTTCACAGAGAGAAGTGAAATCTTTTATTAGACACGCTGACACAATTAGGAAGAAAGAAGCTTTTGGGCCCAGAAGTAAGGTCCCCATTTTTATAGGGAGTTACACATACTTTAACATAAAGATGCTATTGGAAGGCCAGATTTTTTCCAAGTGGGCTCATCATGCTTGCTTGGACATAGAAAGGTGTCTCCTTTGAGAGAGAGTGTGAACACTTGAACATGTAAGGGTTCAGAAGAAAAGCTCTCAGGCACACTAAGCAGGTTTTCCATTTGTGTGACCCTATTTCTTGTCTGCTAATTGGGTGGGGTTTTCTCTGTTACTCCTACCAGGTATGTAACATGCATACTGAGACCTGTTGGGAAGAAATATCTATTGAATCTTTTGATTCATAAAGAGGTCATTTCTTTTTTGAGAGTCAAATTTTTGCATCAACATTTGTATTCAGGAAACGGGAAGCCATATCCTCATAATGTATCCCTGATTGTTGGTGGAGAAAGCAGGGAAAACCCCATTAAGGATGAAGAAAACAGCATATTGGAAGTTATTTGTTTGTTATATATTAAATCCTAACATTTTCTGCAGTATCTCAGAGTTACTTTATTTCTCAATATGCTGGAATGATGGATTCCATACATTTTGTTTTGTGAAGTGAGAGAAATTGAAAGAAAACATAGCCCAAGTCTAATGATAAAAATCCCCTCTGTTGAAGCTCTTCATTACGGTACTTTTCAGAACAGAAAAGACGAACTGCTTTTGCAGTGGCACAGGTCCAATCTCAAACTAGAATCAATTGCTTTGCCAACGCTGAACACAAAGGATGTTCATTGTTTGCAAACTGAATTTTTCTTAGTGCCTGCAAAACCAATGATCAGATTTTTTTTTTCTTTAGAGAAACCCCTGCAGTGAAAAAACTGCAGCTGATTCTGTGCTTCCCATCCTGGTTTGCAGGAAGGCTTCTTGCTTCACAGTGTGATTTCTTCATAATAGCTGCATGACAACAGCATGCCAATGTTTTGAAAAAGCAATGGCCAATGTTATTACGCAGTTGCTTATGTTAGCTACTTACTGCTGGTTTGGGTTTTTTCCTTGAGAAAACAAATTTGTCTTTGTGATCTTACTCTTCTGAGGCTCACCTTGCTATATATAACAAACCTGTATCTATGTCTGCTGTCTATGTATACAAGTTTTGGCAGGAGTAGAGGGACCTTCCCAGGCCTGTCCCCTCCTGTCACAAGTAACTGCATTGTATGATGTTTGAAATCAACTGATGAAATTCCATGTTAAAAATGAGGCAAGGTTTTTTCCCTTGTTAACTTTATGCAAAATCTGCCTCAGAGTCACTTTTTTCCCTGAAGCTTATGACCTTTTTTTTTTTTTTGGAATATCTAAACATACTTCTGGCTGACGTGTCCCTGTTGCTGTGCCAACATTGTCTTTACATTCTTCTTTCCTCCCCTCATATACTTCCTCCTTGGTATATTTGCAGAAAGTAATCACATCCCTTTCCATGTCTTTTGCTGCTGAGCCAACATCTGACAATATAAGGTCATTATGGGGTGGCAAAACCTCACCCAGACATTTGCATTCAACCCCTGGCATATAGTGGATATGGCATCCTGATGGTGACTGCAGTATTTTGTACAGTGTGGACTAGATTCCAAGTGGAAGTCGGTGATGCTAATTTTGCGAAGTTGTATTTATTTATTGGCCATACCCCCTCTGCAAAGCATTGCATAGGATTCCCTGAATCAGAAAGCTGGTCTGTGCCAGAGCGCAGGCTGTATGAGTTCCATGGAAAACAGTCCCACTTGCCGACAGGAGAGTGAAAGTAATCTGGATGCTTCATTAGCTATGTATGTATTAAAGCTGAATCAATTGCTTATTTGAATCTTGCCTACATGTCTCTTTACGCAACATCTCCCAGTTGGCTGCAGTTTCCTCAAAAGTCTTTGCAGTTGAATGACTCTGTGGTTTGTGGAGGTGTTCAATATTGGTAATTCAAGCCGTGCTGCCTGTTTGTTATTGGTCATGTGGCAGTTTTTCTTCCCTGACTGAATGAGCTTAGCAGGTCAAAATTTTCTGTTGAATCCTTACAGGAAGTTATTTGAAAACTTGCTGCAGAATACACAGGGTTAAAGATTTGCTTGCTCTTGCACATTTGCGCTGGTTTAACATGACCACAGAAATGCTGGTAGGAAACATAACAGGGGGTTGTGTATATAGTAGCACTGATTTGTTTTAGGGGGTCCTGCAGAAACTTGTTTGCAGTATTCCTGAGCAATCATGTCAATCTATCAGCATAAAAACTCCCTCATTTGCCATTTGCTGATATGTATCTCAAGCTGACAGAGGTCTCTTCTGAGAATCTTTGCTCAATATTTAAGAAAGTGCTGGAATGAGAATTTCTTTCCTATATGTTATATATTCTTTTATATTTTCCAATATCTAGTATTACAGGATGTTCAATGGTTCTCCTGGTAAGATGCTATCAGTTATGACATTTATCAAATAAAAGAAATGGCATACATTTTGTGAAGCATTCTGCTTTACTTCTATTTGCAGATTATTTTTTTTGCCTGCTTGTTCACTAATTGGCAGCACTGAGTAATTTGTAATCTGTCTTCCCACTGAACCAGTGAGTGTTCTCTGTGCATATGCATATGTTTGTAAAGTCTTAGGATTATTCTATGTGGTAACTAGAACCAAAGGAAATAACTGCATTCTAATTCATAATATTTTGATTAAGGTCTATTTGCAGACCCTGGTTTCGATGTAATTTAAGCTGATAAAAGAAATCACATTAAGCTATACTGAAATGGCTCTGAAATCTGTGTCTCACGCTAACTACTGCTGAAATGCTAAGGTTGTGATTTACGACTGATTTAATTGGATTGGTTCCATTTACCATCTAAACAAGCTCTTAAATGCTGGAGTGTTTACCACCTGTTGTGACTCTTACCTTACAGAGATCTTTGTTCACAGGCAGGAGAGTGTGCACTATAATGAGGGAGGAAAAGGAGGGCTATAAATGTGCACCTCAGCTTATGCATGCTGTTAAGCTTGCCCCTCAAAAATGTGAAGTTTTTTCTAAAATTTACAATAAATTTCCTCAGTATGTTGATGGCAATTTCTGCCTAGCTTCTGACAAGTACTGCATTTCTTTCTCATCAGCTGATACAGTTAATGTGGAAAAAGGTTTCTTTGTTGTAGTTGTAGTAGATCATGGTAGCTCCTCTTATACTGCTGCTGTACAAATCTAAGTCTTGTAACAGTTTGTGAGCAACTCTGATAAACAATTCTGAAAAATATGAAGGATTTTTTAAAATTTAATTGGGTTGTTCCTTTTTGGAGCCGAGTCTTTGTCATAGTCAGTGGGAAAGATATATTTAAGACAGAATGGTCTATATTGGAGAAACCCTGTGATATATTTTGATGTAATCAGGTTGGACTGTTGACACAACAGAGTCATCCTGCTCCCTTCATAGTCTTCTCTGCAAATGTAATAGGCCGAGTCTTTCTTTGCTAATCTTCTGCAATAGCTCTGTCTTACTTGCTGTCCTGGAGAAGGGATGGTAATTGGAGCTTGAAAAGAAAAGCTGCAATGGGACCCTTTTTGAGGATCAAGGACTGCTAGGAAGAAGCAGGATCCACCTAAGGGGGTCAAAACCATCCTTGCCAACACACTGGCCAACCTGATGAGGACAGCTTTAAGCTAGGAATGATGGGGGAGAGACAGGATGACCCACAACCAAGTGAGGACGTGGTCATCCAGGCTGGTAAGGAAAGGGTGTAGTGTGATGTGGACAAGACAGACCTGTTGAAACCAACAAAACAAAATTGAAGGAGTCTCACCCCAAGCACATGCACACAAATAAGGAAGTGCCTACAGGACAGTATGAGAGGAGAAGCACTTGTACCTTATCTTGAAAACCAGCACAACTGGTTGCCTGTCTGAAATTCCTCTATATTCACACACACAGCCAGGGGAATGAACAGGAAGAATTACAGGTCTGCATGCAGTATATAGGCCAATGATCTCCTTTGGGATCACAGAAATGTGGTGGGATAACTCTCACAACTGGAGTGCTGCCATGGCTGGATACAGGTTCTTTTGTAAGGACAGGTCCGCACAGTAAGGCAAGGACTTACATTTTATTTATATTTATATTTATATTTATATATTGGAGAGCTGTAAGGACACATTGAGCTATGCCTTGGGATGGACAAAGCCAGCTAAGAGCTTGTGGATCAGGACTGGAGGGCAGAACAACGTGGGTGACATAGTGGGTGTCTGCTACTGACTTGCCTGATCAGGAGGAAGTAGTGGATGATGCCTTCTTCAGACAGTTGGAAGAATCATCGTGTTTGCAAGCACTGGTCCTCATGACGGACTTTAGTCACTCAGATATCTGATGGAAGAACAACACAGCAAGGCAAAAACAATCCAGGAGGTTTCTGGAGTGCATTGATGAGAAGACTCCAAGAAAGCTGGTTGATTTTCTAGGATCACCTCTGCAAGCCTGAGATTGGTCCATCCAAACATGTAGGAAGCCAAGCAAAGATGTCATGAGGCTGGTATGGATGAACAAGGATCTTCTGAGTCAAAAAAGGGAGAATATAAGAGGCGGAAGGAGGTACAGGTGACCAAGGAAGAATACAGACACACTGTCCAAGCATGCAGAGATGGTGTTAGGAAAGCCAGATACTGTATCTGGTAAAGGATGTGAAGGGCAACTAGAAGAGCTTCTACAGGTATAACAGGTGCAAAAGAAAGACTAGGGCAAATGCAAGCCCACGGTTTAATGGGGTGGGGGACCTGATGACAAAGGACATGGAGAAGGCCAAGGTACTGAATGCCTTCTTTGCTTCAGTCTTTACTACTAAGATTTGCCTCAAGAAATTACAGATCTCTGAGACCAGTAGGAAAGTGTGGAGCAAGGAGGACTTCCTTCTGTGAATGAGGATCGCCTTGGGGAACATTTAAACAAACTGGACATACACAATTCCATGGGGCCTGATGGGATGCACTCATGAGTGCTGAGGGAGCTAGCCAATGTTACTGAGAGGCCACTCTCAATAGTACATAAAGATAAAGGAGACTGGGGAAGGTTCCTGAAGACTGGAAGAAAGCAAATGTTACTGATACCATCAATACAGACAAGGAAGATCCAGGGAACTACAGGCCAGTCAGTCTTATCTCAGTCCCTGAGAAGGTGGTGAAGCAAATAATCCTGGAAACCACTTCCAAACATTTGAGTGGGTCCAGCAAAGAGCCGTGAAGATGACTGAAGTACTGGGGCATCTGACATATGAGAAGAGGCTGAGAGACCTGTGACTGTTCACCCTAGACAAGAGAAGACTTAGGGCAGGTCTTTTCAATGCGTATAACTACCTGATAGAGCAGGGGTAAAGAAGACAGAACTAGACTCTTCTCAGTAGTGCCTAGTGAAAGGACAAGAGGTAATGGGCACAAACTTAAATACAGGAAATTCTGTTTAAACATAAAAGAAAACTTTTTTACTGTACAGGTGGTCAAACACTGGAACAAGTTGCCCAGAGACATTGAGGAGCCTCCATCCTTGGAGTTACTCAAAACCTCACTGCTCTAGTTGCCCCTGCTTTGAGCAGAGATGTTGTATTAGACAATCTCTAGAGGTTCCTTTGCACCTCAGTGATTCCATGAGTCAGTAATTTTTGCACTGTTCTCTACTTGAGGCAAATTTGGTTGTGGATTGTGCTAGATATATGCCTCTATTGGGAAACTAAACTGAAGCAAAAAAATCACTCTGAATTTAAACTGAGATAGCTCAGGTCACAACACCACCAATGTATTGAGGAAAGTTATTTTAAAAAACCCAACCACCCAAAAGCAGGAAGTCACCCTCCTTTCTTCCAAGGCATGTTTATCTCTGCTTCTACCAGCAACTTACTTCCTCTTTGGCCCCAAGTAACCCATTACTTTGTCACTTCTTTTTCTCTTTGGTGTTCCACACTGCTCTGCAAGTTCTCTCTCTTGGATGACTTGACTTAAATATTACCAGTCCATTAGGCTCACCATTTCCTGCTGGCCCAGCAATCACAATTAAAATGTCTCACGTTAGAGTCTGATTCAAGCACAAAGCCCTACTGGGACATGAGCTCAGTGGCAAAAGCAATAATCAAGATTTCAATAGGATTTGCTCACAACCTTATTGCTTTCCTGAGATACTAAGAAATCAGATGCCTTTAGGCACCAAATTCTGTCATCTTACTTCTTCAGACTTTCACTTCTTTCTTTGCTCCTTCCATTTTTCCCTACTGTTTAGCCCCCAGTTTCCTGTGATCTGTGGGATGCCGTAATCTAATAGCCACTTTCTTTATAATTTCCCAGAGTTCATCAGAATTGTGGATCTTTCTGCCTTCAGATTACTGGGATTATTAGTGTTCAGCTCCTAGCCACCTCCTCATTCCATTCAGCCTAATGGTGTAAAAATGGAATGTATTATTTGGGTGGAGGTCTCTGTTGCTGCTATGTTGAGTGAACATCTCAAGTTGCTTCATACATTGGTTTTCACAGCATTTGTCTTTAATGGCTTCCAGCATCTCTGTTTTCAAGCTTTAGCAAATTCAAAAGGCTGGATTAAATCAGTAAATGAGTCTGTAAAATGCATGTGTTTTTTGACCTTCTTGTGCTCCCCCTCATTAAGGCCATTGTTTGTTGTCTTTTTCTACTCAGAAGTGTTCCAATTCATCTATAAGGCGAAGAGTAAACTAGATCATATCTATCCACCTTGGACACATTCTCTGTTCTCCCAGTCAGCCCTTTTCTCCTTTTCTGTTCTTTCTAACCGAGGATGTGTAAATCATATATTTTAATTTACAATTTATCTATAGTTTTTATTGTGCTATATAGTTTATGTCTGGGAGCCTCTTTAAAATGTCTTACAATTTGGGTTTTTCCTCCAGATCTGACCCTTAGAATTTCAGAAAGCCAGACACAGCTTTTAGGATGCCAAATGGAGTCTTTAACTGGATGCCCAATTTGTGCCTGCAAGTAAGCAGGCTGATTCTCCATACAAGCAGGTACCCCTGTTATACATGGACCCTGCCAAACCGTTAGTAGCACCACTCAGCAGTTTCACTGTTTCTTGCTGGTCCAGGAACCAGAAGCAACAGACCAATTCAACTTATAAATAGATTATTAATTCTACTGAAAAATAACCCCTCCATGTCCTCCTTGTTCTCAGAACACTTAAGTTTTGTGTTGGTGTTAAAAAAATAATGCTAATGAAAAAAAATCCCCAAACTTTTGGGGAGCAAGACCACACTATGTTTGTAAAAGTGTGTACACTGCTGGGTTTAAGTACTGTCCAGTGTGCCCAGAGCAGTGTGTTCTTTCTGTAAGAGAATATGTTCATGCTTTCATGCTTTTAAAGGTTTTAGTAACATTAGATAGGATATTGTGTCTGGCAGTGTTGTCTTTATTTTGTGAACTCAGTGAACACCAGAATTCCTGGAATGTTCTCAGAGTTGATGGGTAGCTTCCCTTTACAGCAAGAGCCCATCATCATAGACTCCTTTTGCCATGAATTCTCTAGAGCCATCTAGAAATAAGTACATAAATTTTTCAAGGATTTTACTTTAATAGCTCAGTCTCTTACCCAGAGCCAAAAATTACCTTGTCCTATCAAGGTAATAATGTGTTAGCCTTTGACATAACTTTCACTTCTTGTACAGATTGGCAAACAGGAGGCAGGAAGAGGTTTTTTTTCCTGATATTTCTAGAAACAGCGAGGTGTTTCATTTCACTGGTAGCAGCTAGGATTTCTGCTTCTGAAAGTTATACTGTGGGGACCATGCCCGCTGACTGAATTTATGATAAATCTGTATGTCTTCTTTGGATTATGTTTTGCTACAGTAAGTCATACAGTTGCAAATGATGGGGAGAATTATGTCATCTCAGAGACACAGGTGGAGCATGCAAGTGTTAGGACATTGGAGGAAGACCCTAAGAGCGAGCAAATCTTAGTGATAAAGCTCACTGAAACAAAGGAAAAAGTTTTCTTAGACTTACACAGGGTTTTGCATCAGGCTGATGGTAGCAATTGGATTTTGCACACCTACCACTTTATAGCAGATTAATCCGCTCTTTTTTCTTTCAAATGGAAGGTGTAGTGTATAGAATGGGCATCAAATACTGTAAATGTTGGTAGGACTGAAGACCCTGGAGACAGAAGAGCGCAATCATGGTGTGGCATGGCGCGGCATACGTAGTTGGGTAAACTCGTTCTTTTTGCAGGCTTCTTTCTGAGATCCCTCTTGGCTTTTAGTTCTCCTCTACAGGCAGCTTGTAAACATTTCAGCAGAGATTATGTTGCAGTGAATCTCTTGCAAATTAAGTCTGATTTGCCTAAGTTGAATTCTGTTTCCAGTACTGTTTTAGATTTAGGACAATTAATTGCAGTAATGACAAAATCAAGGGAAATTGCATGGAGAATGGGAATACTAGAGCAAAGACATGAACACTATTGCAAATATTGAAGGAAAACATTGCCTGGTGTATGTAGTCAGAACTCTCTTGGACTAGGATCTATCCAGAGCAATGTACTTAAGTTCCCTAAACCTTTGTTAAATCAACACATCTTGAAATTGCAGGAGGATTTGAATGTTCACGTCATCTTTGTAGCCAATTGATTGTAACCGACTTTCCTCAGAAAAAAACATATTATATCTCTGTCTAAAAGCTTCTCCTTTCCTCAGAACACTTGTAATTCTATTGTTGTTAAAGCTATTTAATCACTTTTGCAAAATCAACATGGAAAAATTAACAAGGTCTATGAATGGAAAGATGACTTAGCAGGAACTGATCTATAGAGAATGCTTTTCTAAGAGGCATTATGTCTCCCGCCTTTTGTCCTCTGCTAAAAATAATTACTTATTTAAAATTTATTTCAAAAGCTGAATAGAAATAAGATAACAAAAACAACCAGTGAGTTCTGGCATGTTTCTGTTTGTCTGTCTCATAATTATAGCATCATTATCTGGGTTTTAGTAAACTTCAGCCCAGTGCTGAAATTATCTTAAATGCACAGACAACATGCATATCTGTGTACAGGGAAAATGGCATTATCCAAGGTAGATATATATATATATACACATATATATATACCTTGTGGGTTTAAATATCAGGTTAAGGGAAATAGGCAAAATACTGCCTGTGAGCATATGCCTCTTCAGATGTCAATATGGTTGCTGATGAATCTTCTGTTGATATCTTCCCTTAAAGCTGTTGCTGCACTGCCAAGTCACACAGAAACAAGCGTATATGAAGTCCTACACATGAGATGCAAAGAATAGTATCTTTTTTTTTTT
>VXBL01009123.1:0-75753 GCA_013400195.1 Aramus guarauna | reverse complement strand
TAAAAAAAAAAAAAAAAAGATTGCAACAGTAATGCCTGGGTCCAAAGGAGTGAAGAAGTGGGAGAAAGCAAGTTGCAGTTATTGCTTTTGGCTCCAGCTACACAGTTGATTTTATTTTTTTTTTAATTCTTCTCCAAATTATGTTTATTCACTTATTACAATTCGCTGGATGAATTAAATATCAAACCAGTCCAGATTTTTAAAGACAGACATTACGTGTTGTATCTAAATGCAACTTTTTTCTTGTTGTTCAATTGCTGGGAAACATTTTTCTTCTTAGTGCAAATGTTTCCTGAGGAAAGGATTACGTGGGGTGAGGAGAAAATACTCAGGACAGAAGTAGTAGTAGAGTATCTAACAGCACGGAGCAGATTCGTGCTGTTCTTTCATGGCAGTATCCACACAGTGATCAGCAGTCTGACAGCCTCCCTTTATCTAAGGAACAACATGTGTATTCCAGGAGTACTGCTCCCATTTGGCCCCATTTGGGAGTTTGTTCAGAACCGAATTACCTTCACCATGATAAGAATCTTTGCTTCAGGAATTACTTTGGAAAAAGACCATCTGCTAGGGAAAAAAAAACAAACCCAAGAGAAAAAATGCATGATTTGGAGAATAAAGCTTTGATTACTGCTCTCTTAGGAGGATGGATGAGGAAGCAAGGGTCCAAAGAGCTGTCCCTGGAACATGTTTTAGAACAAGTTGCTGGGATTGACTGTAATGTCATGCAGAGGCTTGTTGTGTGAGAGGCACCAGTCAGTAGGCTCCCAGTGAATGAAGCAGGTCTCCTTCATGAGCCTGGGCTCCCAGTGGTTCCTGAATAGTGCGTGAGCAGTGAGGAAGGAGATTCCTTCCTGGTACAAGCATTGTACAAGATGAACTTCATGGCATCTAGTGGGATTGGCATGATAGAGTGAGACAGAACTGCCCTGATGAGGCAGCTGGTGAGCTGTTTTAAGGGAGAATATCATCAGGTGTTTGGTGAACCCAAGATGGTTGAAACTAAGGTAGTTTTACAGTAGTTCAGCAGCTAATTCTTGAGTGCCTCAACAGAGACAATAGAGATGACATCAGTCAGACATTGGTCATGCTTTCTACAAAATCTCCGATCCTGTTCAACATAGAGTTCTATGTACCATAAGATTTTAGTCCAAGAAACACTGAGATTTGAGTGAACTCTCTTATTTTTACCTGATTTTAATAACTGCTTTGATTACCCCAGGAGTAACCTTTGGAGTGACTGCATTCCAGAGGAAGGTCCGCAAATGAAATAAATCCTCCACTTCGTTGGAGACCTGGGTGTAGGAGGACAACCATCCTTTGTAAGAGCTGTATTTGAAAGTGCACAGAAGATAAGATACACCAGCTGTGTTAAAACAAGCCATTTTCATCTCACACGTACACCCTGCAATTCTACATTTTAATTCCTAGGCAATCACACTGCTGGAATCTTATTCAGCTATTGAGGAAAATATATGTTTGTCTTGCAATTATGTAAATAAGGTAAGTGGTTAAGATTTAGACCTGGAATAATAATGTTAACGTCATTGTCCCTTCAATAAACAGCAAGCTTTGGATGTAACATTGGTTTTGCTATATATGTTTCTTGCCACAGAAAAACACAGACTGATACAGAGATGATGTGGTATTCTTATTGTATTTAAAACAATATTTAGGCAGGGTAACTCCTACTGCTATTTACATGTGTTTGAAAGAAAGCCCTGTTTCATCAATGGGAATGTGTCAGAATTTTGTAATAAAGCATGCTGTGTAATATATTTAAACACAGTCCAAATTAATTAAAGTGTAGTGGACGTGAAAGATACATACTCAATGTGACATTTCAAATAGGGAGAAAATATGATAATGAGCTATTTCCATGTGTTGCCATCCTTCTGGTTAAATAATACTTCTGTTTTCAATGAAGCCACTGAGCAATAACATTCATTTTTGGAGTTCCACAGTGGTTAGAGCTGATTGTATACAGGCTGTAATCATTATTCTAATTCTGCCCAGGAAACCCTCTCTCCCCACCATGGAGAAATTTGGAACAAAAAGTCTCGTTCCAGGAAAAAGAATTTCCAAATAATCCTGGGCACCAGATCAAAATATGAGCTCCAAATCCGTTCCTTTTTCTTAATAAGAATCAGCACTTTGAAAAATGCTGCTTCGCAAGGAAATAATTACATTAGTCAGCCTCTTGGCACTGGTGTGGGCTGGAGCCTTCTCTTAAAATGGGGCCCAGCCTCGCCCTGCAGTGCATCCAAATCCCCCAAAGATGCAAATAGCCCCAAGACCCTTCATTAACAGGGGGCGTTTGATCACTGCCGGAATTCCCATAGCTCTGGTGTTGCAAATGGCTGCGTTCTGACAGGCAGGAAATGAAAACATGGGACAACAGGACAGAAAGGGATGTGGAGACATAGCCTGTCTGTGCTGATGCTTGAGGCAGCCTCTGGTAAGACAGACATCATCTTGTGTGCTGAAGAGTAGAGGCCAAAGAAGGAGCTAGAAATAAGAGGTGACTATTTCCATGCTGTCCTTTGCTTACAAAGGATCTGATCACACAGATGGCTTTTCAGTAATTGTGTAGCCCAAAGGGTTGGTGATATGCGATTATATATTTGCCTCTTGCTAGGTCTGTTCTTTGGATTTGAGTGCTTATGATCAAGACAACTACAGTGTTCAGGACCGGACAAGCACTAGCAAGATTCTGCAAGACTGCTTTGATTGCTCCAGACTGGAGAGATGTTGTGTTC
The DNA here is from genome assembly GCA_013400195.1 of Aramus guarauna. NCBI lineage: Eukaryota > Metazoa > Chordata > Aves > Gruiformes > Aramidae > Aramus > Aramus guarauna. Next base: position 72,994 of record VXBL01009123.1, on the reverse strand, counting down.
AGTCCACAGAATAAACCTATGCACCTTTCACTTGAGTGATTTTTTAGAACTACGCCAAAATATTCCTTTTTAGTAAGCCTCTGATTGTCTGATTTTCAAGAGTAAAAAGGTTGCACACCATTGGTGAAGGATGAAAGGCAAGCAGTGCCTATTATTGGATATCAAAGTGCAATGCTGGAGCCTTGATCTACAGGAATAGAAACAAGCCTTGCCTAGCATCAAGACCTTAAACCCTCCAAGGAACCATCCAGCCTGGCCAATACCACTGACTTCAGTAGGAGGTAGGTGTTGAAGTACTTTTCACATGCTTCTGGCTTGCTTTGTCCTTATATTGTTCCAACTTGTCTGTTTGAGCCCTCCATCCCATCAATAACAGAACTGCTTCTTCCACAGCTGCCTTTCAATTAGACAAACAGTGTAGTACCAGTTTTAAGTAATGTGGTGCAGCCTGTAGTGGAAAACATTAAGATTAGTGTGGAACAGAATGGACAACTCATCTCTTTTGTTCAAAGACTAGAAAGGGATTTATTTCCTAAAGTGCAGGGGGAGTAATTTATTTCTAAGATAGTTGTATGCACAACTGTTGCACACTAGCTCTGCTGAGTTCTATTGAATGCACAAGAACCTGGTCCCTCAGTGGGGAGGAGGTGTGTGTCGATGAACAGGGCAAACAGTCATGTGCCCACCCCATCTCTGCTGATGATTGCTTTGGTGTGTCTTAGGTCCTCTGTATTCCTCCCTCTTTGGGCTGATATTGTACAAATTGTTGTTTACTCCCATTCAGCTAAATAACCAGAAGTAAGTGCTCCTCTATTGGCTGCCATTGACCTAATGGCGAAACACTATGCGGACGTAGCTTTCAGTCATCATTTGAATATAGTTAGAGAAGAAAGCCTCGGTAACCTCTTAGTGTTAAAACTAAACATACAAATGTCAGTAGGGAAAGCATGTAACCCCACCTGTGCCAGGTCAGAGCCTTCCAGAATCCTCAGCACCCGGTGAACTGACCGATGGAGCCAGACTGGTAGATATGGCTTTACCCCTGTGTTGCAGGAAGAGCGCTGGGGCACAGGAGTGGGGAAGGATGCTTCCAAAGGTGCTGATGCAAATTAGTTGCAACACTTTTTACAGGCTTTTGTGCATCTGTAGGAAGGGGGAACTGCTACTGGATAGTTTACTTTGTGCCCTTGCCAAGGTACTACAGAAATGCTGTGCCAAAGACAACAGAGGAAGCCAGACTGTGCCTTGTGCTGGAACTACTAGGCCATGCTGTTTTTTCTGCATTTAGCTTTAGCTCTTCTGTCTCTTGCGTATTCTAGCATTGTGGTCTCAGGGTACTACAAGGTGACTTGTAGGAAGAAAGACTCTCCCTCTGCCTTGGAGCTGGTTGTCTAAAAAAGAAACACAATGGATAGCGTTCAGCCTTATAGGATCTAAGCTAGACTTACTGCTCTGGTGTGGGCTGGTCTTCCTGCACTGCTGCTTTGGCACTAGTGCCCAGCAACCTCACCAAGGCGTAGGAGTGCTGCTGGGCAAGGGGCTGTCATGTTATGCCCTGTCCTGAAGAAGGTGGGGTTATCCTTAGATAAAATACGGGCTTGGGGCGGTATTTGGGAGGAAAGGGTGGGAGAATGAACCAGTAACAAAGCTAGTGTCTTCTATCGCCAAAGAAAGAGTAAGTCATGACAAATTTAGAAGGGGGCAGTGGCGTTACAGCTGTCAGTTTGGGATGCTTATGGCACTAAATGAGATGAGAGATTAACACTGATTGGAAATTTTCCACCAAAATGTTTTTTTCTTAGAAGATGATTACTCATTAGTTTTAAAAGGGATGGGTTTTGTGTGAGAGAGGGACTCATCCTCTTATTCAGAGTGTGCTGAGTGTGAGAAGGGCATGTGCATACCTGTCCATCCCAGTCTTCTCCTGCTTCATAGTACCTGAAGCATAAATCTGAGATTTAAGTGCTGCACACTCAAGTCTTCCCCTTTGCCTACTGTAGATCAGACATTGATAATTCAGTCCAGCATCTCCTAGACAATTGTCCTAGTGAACAGGAGCTTCGCTGTCTCAGTCTGAATAAGGACAGTTGTCCCTATGGCTTTGCTAGTTCAGATATCTCTGTTCTTTATCAAATGGAGAAGAAGAAGAAATTGTGAAACTGTGAAATCTATTATGGAGCATAGGGAAAACCAGATTTGCTTGTGATCAATGTAGTTATCACTGGCAGAGGGATGGTGGGAGTTGATTGTCTGAACAGCAAGAAGAGAAGATAGTGGGCTGGAAGGCAAAAACAAGAAAGCTGTTTGATGCAGCGAAGGAGGGAGAGATGGTAGAATGATGCATGGAGAGAACAGTGTGCAAGAGTGGAAATAACACGCCAGGCAGAAATGTTGATTTGAGGGAAGCACAGAAGTGCCAGCTCTACAGATCAACAACTCGAACAAATTAAAGAAACTAGTCCAGGATAGGTTTAGACAGAAGCAACCATGTTCTCTTGCATTATGCTCCCAGACTGTGCAAGAATGGCACTGAATTGAATATGGCCTGTGAGAGCCCAGAAGGCAGCTATTGATAAAAACCTGTGCAACAGAGAGAGATGAGGACCAGGGCTGCTGGGTTTGGAAAAGGGAGGGTTGAAGAGGGGTGCGAGGGTATCAGTAATCTGGAGCATTCTGCACGTGGGGTAAGATAGAAGGACTGTTGTAAGGGCGTAAAATGGTTGAGACTGTAAGGAAATAAATCTAGTTGGGAAGGGAATGGGAATGAAATAGCACATGACCTCTGGTAAGTAAGAGAGTGAGAGGACATGATATCTAGAGAACTGATAGAGAGGAGACAGAAGGAGGGGGATTGCCTTTCTAATTATGGGTATCTGTAACTTTTCTGAGATATAATGGGCAGAGCATGACTAACAAATGGCTGAGTCACAGAAACCGTGTGACTGAGAGTCTAAATTCAGCTGCTGTGGGGCTTGAATATTCACATGAAACTTGGAAATTTTCCTCTAATACTATTCTGATGCAGGTGATCCTAAACCTCCTATAGCAAAAAATCTTTCCAACTGCTGTTTGGAAATATCTAGCTCAGTAAATAGGTCAACATTCATGCTGGCAGGCAAGTTTATTACCTGATTCACCCATTCCTAATGGAGAAAGCCACTTTTGGCCAACTAACCAATTGTTTGTCCATTTTCTACCCACAGAACTATTTGCAGGAAACTTTAATTGAATGTTGTTTGAGCCTTCATCATAGCAATTTGGTGAATGATGTTGCTTAGAGTCGGAACAATGCTATGCCAGTGTTTGTAAGCCAATTTATTACCCTTAACCATCTACTACTTGCAGAACTTTCAAATACTTGATGCTTCAGGAAATAGGGAGAACACATCTCCTCTGTTTCAAGGTACTGACTGTTGAAAGCCTTTGTTTCATGAATCATTAATGCTGGCATCAACGGGTAGCGCCACCAAGAGAAGTGACCCGTGCCTTCCACTCACCCTCACCCTCCTCCTCCTCCCTTGTGACCTACATTGAGGAACTGATATAGGCTAAAATTGTCTGTTGTCCTGGTCACCAGCTGATTAATCAGGTACAATCATGGTTGTCTGAAGCATTTCAGAGAGTATCTTTAGGGAAAAGATATAAATGTGAAATACCCCCCACCCTTCCAGAATGGGATAATTTGTTTTCCTGATAGCAATTACTGAAGAAATGCAGGCTGATGGAAACCAGGATTAATGTCTCTCCCCAGCTGAGCTGGAGTTTCTGTGTGCACAGTAGGGAGATTTGGGCAGCCATGGGCTTTTGTGGGTAGTGTAGATTAATGGAGTTTACTTTCTTCTGACTTGGCAATCTGTAGTTTACTTGAGACAAGTGAGTTGACCCACTTCTCCCTTACCTTTTTGTCCCGGGGAAAGGGCAATAAAACAAGCAAGCTGGCTACTGAGGACAAATCTAGAGTATGCAGGCTTTTAGCCTCAGGTCTCAGACATTAGTTGCATGCAAATCGGTGATAAATCAGTGCCACCTGGCTCACGAAGCTGCCTAGGAAATCGCCAACTGAAAGCATGATTTTTAAAACTACACAACTAATCCTTCTCTCCATAAACAAACAGGTCTGACCTCCCTTTTCAGTAGCATTTTTCAGAGCAGGAGCTCGATGTTTTCACAAGGTTTCCCTGGAAGTTCCACATGGGGAGAAGGGAATCAATGAGTTACGTGACTCCTAACCCTTCCTTAGCGCTCTTCCAGCCTTCTTCATAATAGCCAGAGGGTCTCAGCAGCTGATGCTTTTATGAAACAGCGGAGAGGAGGTGGCTCTGATTTTGTTTCTTTGTGAAAAGTTTCACTTTCACAATTCCCTGGATGGTACACAGTGCTCTGGGCTTCTGCCTGCACAATAGCTAGTTTTAAACATTTCTGTTTAATCAAGAGTGAAGTAAATGTCAGAGATTCAATGTTCTAGATCAGCAGTTTCCAACACTGATACATCTTAATCAAGCAATTAGGTGCCTTTTTTGTTATTGTTTGGTGTTTTCCACATTGGAGAAGGGAACAGATTTGCTGCTTTGCTCTGATGACTGCTAGCAGCAGTGTTTGTTGTTAACAGAGACATTTACACCTAACCACCAGTTGGCAGGTGTTAACACTTTGTTACTTGCTATTCCCACATGCTGAGGATTGTGGGAAAGCTGTCAAGCTCTCTGTCTTGTGTAACGCTTGGCTTTTACAATAACAACAACAACAAGAAGCTCTGAGCGAATGCAGAAGCTCTGTAGGAATGTAGTGCTAGCAAGGGAAACAATAGGACGGATTCTCAGGCCTCCCAGCTGACATTGGAGGTCATATGAGGCTTTGTGGAAAATTTGAGACATTTCCTTATCTTGGTTTGGAAGCTGGTAGATGGAGGTTGAGTGATTGTTTTTAATTATTTTTTAATTTTTTTTTTTTAATTTTTTTTTTTTTTTTTTTTTTTTTTTTTTTACTGGTGATACGGTCTGATCTTTAGAAGAAACCAAGAATGTACTGTGTGTGCCCCAACATTTCTAGTCTACCTCTGACATTTGTACTCATTTGTATTCAGGAAAAAAGGTATGAATACAGCATACAATCTGAGAAAATAACATGGAAAGAGGACAAGAATGCTTTGATTTGTTTGGGGATGACTGGCAAGCAAGAAATATGAATTTCTATTGGTACAGCCCTTTGGAGACCTCAGATGTGACCAGAACAAAAAAGGACATCTGTGAACTATATATACATATATAAAAATACTTCTCTCTCTTGCTTGCTGTCATCCATGTGCTCACACATACTCTGCCTTTGCAGCCACAAGGTCATTATTTTATAGTCGAGTGATCCAAGTGATTGATTTATTACTGATGAAGTGAAGTTTGATTGATTTTTGATTTACATGAAGGCAGTAAAGACAGAGGAGCGGGAGGTGCAAGGCAGCTGCAGAGTCGAGTACAAAGCAGAAACTCGCTAGAGCAAGTGGGCCAAACACTGCAATGACTTACATCAGTGATCAGCTTATGTGGCTGATTTTAACAGGGCTGCACCGCGCAATTGCAACCCTTCCCCTGGAACAGTGTTATACTGATCATTTCTTTCACCTGCAGAACTGTGCCCTCAGTAAGGGGGGATTTCATGCATTTGCTTTTTGATGGGAGTGATTCAGATGGAAGGAACATGGTAAAAGGAGCGATGGTGGATTTTCTGGCATGTGGGCTATGGCTGGGCTGCCTTTTGAGCACGGTTCCAAGTTTGGAGTCATTCTCCAGTGCATCTCTAGTTCAAACTGAACACTAGCTTTGGATCAGCTTTACGATGAGGTAGGAAAGAAACTTATCCTTGCACTATGAGTAGGCTGGGTTCAGGATAGGGCATTTCTTGAGATGCATTCAGATTGGCTTGAATCTGCCAATGCCCGTTCTGTCAAACCTGAGGAAATGTCCCCTCGCAGGTGGGTAGGCCAAGTTCTTTCCTGGAAAGGATCCTACTGCGTGACAAGAAGCCCTGTGGGATTTGGAAGCGGCTGAGCAGCAGGTTGTTAACAATATGGTTGCACAGTCATGCTTTAGTGGCCTGCCCCCAGGTCTGTGTTACAGAAGGCAGTGTTGACATAGCCTTGAAGTCTCTGAATATAAGTTGATTTTAATTCTGGAAGACAGGTTTGAGATTAGTCAAAAGTTAGAGGCTAAATGAAGGAATCATAGGATGAAATCCCCTGGGATGTGTTTTGCACTGGGTGGGATCCCAGTGGTCTCTTCTGACTTCACAGCCTGTGAACCACTGCAATAAGCAGGGTTTTTTAATGGAGTTAGCATTATTTTCTTGACATGAAAATCATCCCTGTACCTGTGCATCACTTTAAAAAGCCTTCATGTTTGCAGAGCCACCTCCTGCAAGCTGGTTCTGAAAGATCTGCCTGCTAAACTTGGGTGTGTGGGGGAGGTACTGGCTTGCATACATCTGCATGATATATCTCTTAACTTCAGACTTCTCTTAAAAAATTATTTGCTCTTCCTTGGTCACGGGAAGCAAGTCAGGGGAGTCACTAATATTGGAAAAATCAATATGTGGAACAAATGTTCATAAACACATATTGTATCTAGGCATGGTCCTGAATTTGTTCCTCTGCACATTAAGTGATATTTGTGTCTTTGAAAACCATAGGTAGAAAAATCTTGTAGCTTAGGGAAGCCACAGTGAAGGTGAGTGGAAAAAAGACTGGTTGTTTCATGAGTGGCACTCAGAGGGTTTGACTTCTGCCATGCACCCACTGTTGACTTCATTTGTTTGTGCGCTGCTTGTTTTTTGTAAGTGGGGACATGTAGTGTGATATGTAGATTTTGTAGGGCTCTGGTGAAAAAGAAGTGATTTAATGCAATTAAATTACAGATTTGAGGGTATGGCTACAGGCCTACAAAAGACCAAGTTAACAGGCAATAAGAAGGTCCTTTCCTGAAACTGGAAGTCCATCCTCCCACCTGAAGGCCAGGCATAGCTGTGAGCACAGTCTCCTCTGTTGCAGCACTGAGCAAAGCGGGTCATTCCATTTACATGATGGTTAATGCCATGTCACTTTGGAGTGCAACAAGTTGGGAAAGACGCTAGCAATCCTCTGTGTGTTCCTTCGTTGGGGGGTGAGATCTCCCTGCAACATGGCAGTGGCTATTTTCTGCTTGTACTGCAGAGATGCCTGGAGTTCTGCAGTGAGGACTTGGATATAGCTGAGTTTCGCAGTAGGCATGCCCAAGAGTCAGTTCCTCCTTAAGGCAGTGCTGATCCTGCAGACACAAGACCTATCGCTTCAGCTACTCGCTTGTATGAATATCTGAAGGACTGGAGCTGAGCTTTGTGGATTCTCAGCACCTCAGCTGCCCTAGTTTGAGTAAAGTCATCAGCATTTTGCAAGGCGATTCATGTTTAATTTGGATTATTTGATCTCTATAAGCAAAACAAGGAAGAAAAGATTCCCTGAATTCCTGGTGGGATTTCTGTTCCTTTTTTCCCTTCTTTATAAACTTTACTTGTTTCTTTTTTTTTTTCTTCTTTCTTTTTCCCACCCCACCCAGGCTTAAACAGTGCCGGGAAATTCTGTACTTGCCCAGCTGTACTGTCTGAGGAAAGCCAAGTTGTTTTTTTTCCATGCATCAAAATCATAATAGTTTGAAATGACTTATTAAGTCACTGAGTTTCCCAGAGAGAAGACATCAGATACTTAACTGATATGCCCTTTATACTTAGACAAAAGGCCAAACAAAGGTTAAGGCAAGTGGATACACACAACTTCTTTATCCAAGTCCTTGAGGATTTCCCATTTTCTAAATTTTCCCTTTTTTTTTTTCCCCCAAGAAAAAATAATTAACATGGATCAAATAAAACAGGTTAATTTATTTTCCTTGCAGCCCTCTTCCTGGTGCAATCTCTGCAGTCTGTGGACAGGGAATCTATAGTTGGTTACTCAAGTGGCTGTCTTGCCTGAAAAAATACAGTGATAACCTCAAATAGCTCACCTCAAATTGGGTCATTGCTTGAGAATGCATATTATGAAATAGTTTTAGACCAAGTTGATTTGTGTGTTAGAAAATGGATCAAATAAACATTTCCTTGTATATAACCACTGCTTCTGTGTGGCTGACAAAATTGTGTTATGCATGTTTCTGTGTCACTTCATGGCAGTGTGACTTTTTTCTTGCTACTATTAAATAAAGTCCTAAAACACTGCCGTTCTGTGGGTTAGTACTGTCTTGCTCTGCTAGCAATGGAAAAATGTTTGAACTGGCAAGAAACACTGTTATTTTATTTGCTGTGCTTTTTGGTGGGCACATTATATGTTCTGGGCCATAGCAAGTGATTACACAGTATATAATCCTGCAATGTTCACGAGCATTTGCACGCAAATCAGGATGGTGAAACCTATATCGGTAAAAACATTGTGACCTAGAACTGTTATCTGTGTCTGGGGTTCCCAAAATGCCCAGGGTACGCTCATGCAACAAGAAATGGTGCACCAAAATAGACCCCGGCATGAGAAAGCCTCTGGGCTGCAATAATATTTCCTCAGCCGCACTCACTGTTGGGCCCTTCCTGGCAGAGCTGGACCGGCTCCACAGGTCATGTTGACTTTGTCTGGATTGATGGGGTTCCAGCAGCTGTCCCCTGCTGCTTTCAGGAAGTCAGGTTGGGAGCTGTTAGGTGAAACAGCCCTGTAAGATCAGGAACGGGTGCCAGTGCCTGGCTGTGAGTGGCGGTGTGATTTGTGTCCGAAATAATAGTATCCAGCAATAGGCACTGCGTTCGTAACCATGTCTGGGTGTGTCAGAGGACTCCCTAGGAAGAAATGTGGAATTCGGGGGCAAATTTGGGGCAGATAGGTCTCTAGTTCCCTTGCTCTTTTGACCCCTAGAGAGTTCCATCTGATGTGGTTCATAAGTCCTGCGTCATTGTCCGGCTGTTGCCTTGTGACCGGCTGCGCGGGTCCCTCGCTGGGGTGACGTCTGCGTCCACCCTTGCTAACTCTGGTGGCACAAAAGCTGTCCTCGCTAATGCACCCTTTGCTGTGCTGGAGGTCTCAGGAAAGCATCGGAGAAGAAGAAATGGAAAAGGGGTCTGAATGTCCTCAGAATAGGCCAATTAGCAAAACCTGCTGAACCTACAGTAATGCCTGAGAAATCTCTCCCTTTTCCCTGGATTTGTTTATATCTTACCTGCACTTCACTGCCAGACTTGCAGGGCATGGAGCTAGTAAGAGGTTTCTCATGGGAAGTAGTTTTTTCCAGCAGTGAGTCTGAGCTGTAGGGCTTGGAATCAAGGAATGGTCTTCTCTCATCAAAAGGTCATTCTTGGAGTACACATGTTTTGCAGACAGAAACATTAATATGTGGAGCTGTGATGCTGACCCTTCACTTTGGTTTGGTACTAATTAATTACGTGGATTTTTGAATAGTTGGCTCCTAGGTGGCAAATAGTTGTATCCATGTGGTAACTGGTACAGATAGCAGAAAGTGAACAGCAACTTTGCTGCTTTTTGGTTGTTTGGTTTTTTGTTGTTTTTTTTTTCTAACTTGGGAACTTAAAAATTCCAATCCTGCTGCATTAAACTAAGTCATGCAGAAATGCTCCAGCTGTTCTTTGCATTGTGGAAGCCAAATTCAGCATTTTGATGGGTTTTTTTCCTTTGTTTTTTAGAGACCAGTTGTGAAACTATTTGATGTGTTAGGTAACAAAATCTTACCCGTGCTCTTCTTCGAGTTATTTGGATTTTCCTAGCTATCTTATTTAAGGTGGACTCCTTCCAGCTCTTCATGTAAAATACCAAATTCACCAGGAGGTAAATGGGCCAGCCTTTTTTGCGAACTGGGATGTCTAGTGGTGCTGGTGGACTGTTAGCCTTTTAGGCTCCCTCTTCTTCACTGAATGTTCTGGTGGCAGTTGAACACGGGAATTTTGGTCCAAGGCAGTAGAACACATCACCAAATAATTTTTGTGGTTTGTTTTCTGGTCTTAACAAGAGCTTTATTTCCTACAATGTGTGGTGAACCCTTCTCAGTTCCCTCTGTTTGCAGGAAGAGGCAATCCTTTTAATACTCCTGAGGAAGAATCCATTGAAGTAGTATTTTATTTTTGAAAATAAGATTTCGGTCCTATTTTTCCTAGCAATTTTCAGGTGTGAGCTCTCTGAAATGTAGATGATCTTCATCAGACAGTGTTTTAATGAAGGAAGGCCAACATCTTAGCGTTAAGTTGCCTGCCCCCACTTCACAGACAGTGCGTGAAGGAACAGGAACGCTGATTTGGGAACACTCACTCCATGGCATTAATCCCTAGAGCAATGGGACCCTTGTTCATTTTGGGACACTGACAACATATTTCATTTCAGAGTCCTGCTTGAGACCTTCTGCTTACATCGTGGTTTCTGAATGCACAACCAGGAGAACAGTATGTGCTGTGTGGAGCAGCTTGTGCCTGAGCAGCTCCAAGGATTGATCCGGACACTGGGTAACCTCAGGCTTATATGCAACACAGGGTAGTCCCCCATCCCTCAGGTAAGCTGTACTTTCAGTGCTCAGCTGCTTCTGGCTTAATGGAGAAGTAACCTTTGTCTGCTACCAAATTATGCAGAGTCCTTTCCACAGAACTTGAAATTTCAAAATTGTTCCTCGTGTTGTTTTCAGTGAAGTTGTTTAAGGATTTCCAGAGTTACTAATATTTTTAATCTAAGCCTTTTTAACTTAAAAGATAGTCAAGTCTCATAAGGCTAGAGTTGGGTGACTGGTGAAGGTCGCGGCAAAGTGACAGGTGCAGTGTTAACTAGCCTGTTATCAGTGATTGCACCAGGTACAGTTCTGTACCTGACCATGTGCCAGCACAGTACCCTGTTTTGATCTTCATTTTCTCGCTTTAATTGGGTGGCCTTTCTTGTGTCTCTCCATGCCTATAGTCTTGTTAACTCGTGAGAATGAAATGGACTGGCCAGGAAATCAAAGGACTTGGTACTTAGAATGAACAAAACCATACAGCAGTTTATAACAATTCAAAGAATATGGAAGCATTTTCACTTCTTATACCACCTGCTTTGTGTGTCAAAGATTGTAATGGGAACAAAAAACTTAGAAGGTTCAGGGGGGGAAAAAAAGCCTTTTTGTGGGGAAAAAAAAATTAAAGAGAAGGGCAACAGAAGTTGTCTTGGGATGCGAGTGAAGCAGAAACATTTGTCATGAGCTGAGTGAATGAGGTGGATCTAATTACTGTGTAACAAAAGAAAGGAAGATGGCTTAGCAGCTGTTTAGATTTCAGATACTTAGCACCGCTGCTGTGCTACCGATTTGACAGCTGTAGGTAAATGTGGAAAATGTCAGTCCAGTCCTTTTTCTGGGGTTTGCCAGGATCACAGAGGTACTCATATAGAAATCCATCAAATACTATTACCTCCATATATGTGTTAATAATATTCTTAATCTTCATTATATTTTCTCTTGGGCCTATATGCTGCACAAATATTTCTTGGCATGCCTACAGACATCTAATTGTTTGTAAATTTGGATTGCCTCAGGCCAACTTTAAATGAATATGTACAGTAATCTTTGCTATGTATGGGATTATTTAAGCACCATTACTATACTAGTGCAGTATTGTTGATCATGTGTCATCCCATTCAAAAAAGCCCAAAGAAAATGCAGAAAGGGAATCCCGATTGTGGAGAATCCGGTCAGTGATATTCAAAAGTGTTAGGGCTACCTCTGCACGTTTCAGTCTTCTGTTGGCAGAAGTAATTATTTATACTTTTTTTTAGGGTAGCCTAGAGGGGATAAGGCTGTACTTGCAACTCATCTAGAAATGCCTGAAGTAGCTCTAAGCTACCTTATCGGATAGCACAGAGTTCAGCGTGGGCAGAAATCTTGCCTCTGATACTTGATGAACACACAGGGGACATTTCCTTTCAGGTGAGCTTGCTTCTTATTCTGGACCAGAACTGAGCTATCTTTTTTAATTTTTTAATTTTTTTTATTTTTTACTCTCCCTCAGCAACCCTTCCTTTGGATCCCAGCATTAAGCAAGTCGCATGAAGCCCTCTGTTTTATGTGCACTGGAATGACCTAGTTGCCTCTGGCGATGGGCAGCCAGTGACCCAAATACACCCCTGGCAGTGCAGGCTGTGAGTTCTGAGTAAATGCCAGTGAACAGGGAGGCAGAACAGGCAGAACAGTGAACAGGGAGGCAGACATAGATCAGGAAGTTGGGCCTACAAGATAACAACAGAAGTTATGAAATATGGTGCTATAAAAATTATTCTGTGAGGTCCTCAAACCATTGGCACGTCTCCATTGTGGTTTATGACATTTCTAGCATGACAGAAAATGACAGTCCTGTCTTTCAGTGTTCAGGGTTATTTATTGTGTGTCATTGCCTTTGAGCAAGCTGTTCCAGACAGGTACTCTTATGTCCTTTCCTTATTCTTCCACTGTTGCTCTCCTTTGCTGTGCCTGTGTGGTGCTATCTACCACTTGAGGACAAAAAGACAGGGTGAGAAAAATGTGCTGGTATATTTGCTTGAATGGCACGTTGTAGGGTCCAGATTTCTCAAATAACTTTTGTGCCTGTGTGGCACTAACGCTCGAAGCAGGGTGCTTAGCTGCGCAGGGCAGAGCATGCAAATGCCTGCAGAAATCTGGCTTCTCCCATGAAGGCACAAATGCAGATTATGAGGCTCAGTGGTACACCAGTGGCACACTCAGAAGTTTGGCAGTGGTCCTGATAGTGTTGGGGTTGAGGCTGTGGTAAAAAAGGTACTGAGCTGTGTGGATTCATCCTGGAGTCCATATGTGGCCCTTGGGCCACCAGCTGATCTGCCTGAATGAAATCATACCATGGTTAATATCCCTGATTCAGTTCCTATTACGTATTCTCTCTGGTGGTTCAGTTTGGACAGATTTCCAAACTGCTCCGAGTGGTTTGAGTGATGTGGTGAGTGGCTGCCGTGGTTAATCCCACGCAGTCGCTCACTCACCACTTCCCCCCTCAGTGAATGGGGAGGAGAATAGGAAAAAAACTTGTGGGTTGAGATAAAGACAGTTTAATAGGAGAACAAAGGAAGAGAATAACAGTAATAACAATAATAAGTGATGCACAAGTGCATTTGATTGCCATATGCAAAAGGGGAAAAAAATTCGATGCCTAGTCTGTTTCCAGGCAGCGATTGTGCCTCCCCAGTCACTTCCCAAGTTATATCCGGAGCATAACGTTATATGGCAGGGAATATCCCTGTGGCCAGTCTGGGCCACCTGTCCTGGCTGTGTTCTCCCAGCTTCTTGTGCACCTGGCATGGTGTGAGAACCTGAAAAGTCCTTGACTTAGTGTAGACACTTCAACTATCTAGCAACAACTAAAAACATCAGTGTGTTATCAATGTTATTCTCATACTAAATCCAAAGCACAGCACTATACCAGCTACTAGGAAGCCTGCACTGGCCCAAGGGCTACTGCATGAACTATTTCCCGTTTAATTTGTTCGAAAGCTTGTCGTTGCTCAGGGCCCCATTTGAAACTGTTCTTCTTCTGGGTCACCTGATAGAGAGGGCTTACAATCAGACTGTAATTTGGAATATGTATCCTCCAAAAGCCTACAACGCTTAAGAAAGCTTGTGTTTCCTTTTTGCTAGTTGGTAGAGACATGGCTGCTATTTTGTTGATCACATCCGTTGGGATCCAACAGCATCCATCCTGCCATTTAATTCCTGAAAACTGTATCTCCTGTGCAGGTCCCTTGACCTTACTTTTGTTTTATGACAAAAACGGCTTTCAGAAGAATTTGTACTATTTTCTTCCCTTTCTCAAAAACAACTTCTGCTGTGTTGCCCCATGCAATGGTGTTGTCAATGTATTGCGAGTGCTCTGGAGCTTCACCTCGTTCTAGTGCACTCTGGATCAGCCCATTGCAAATGGTGGGGCTGTGTTTCTACCCCTGGGGCAGTCAATTCCAAGTGTACTCAATGCCCCTCCAAGTAAAAGTAAACTGTGGCCTGCACTCTGCCACCAAAAGGATTGAGAAAAACGCAGTAGTGATATCAGTTGTGGCATACCACTTGGCTGCCTTTGATTCCAGTTCTTATTGAAGTTCCAGCATGTTCAGCACTCAGCGGCAGTGTGACTTCATTCAGGCCACAGAAGTCTACTGTCAGCCTACACTCTCCATTGGACTTCTGTACTGACCATATGGGGCTGTTGAAGGGTGAGCAGGTTCTGCTGATCATGGTCTGGCTCTCCAGTTGACGAATTAGCTTGTGGACGGGAATCAGGGAGTCTCGGTGTGATATTGCCACCTGTGCACTGCTATGGTAGCAATTGGCATCTGTTGTTCTTTGACTCTCAGCAACCCCTCAACAGAAGGGTCCTCCAAGAGACTGGGAAAGGTAGACAGCTGTTTAATTTCCTCCAACTCCAAGGCAGCAATGCCAATGACCCACTGGTACCCTTTTGGGTCCTTGAAACACCCTCTCCTGAGGCAGTCTATGCCCAGGATGCACAGAGCCTCTGGGCGAGTCACAATGGGGTGCTTTTCCCAGTCATTCCCCATTAGACTCACTTTAGCCTCCAGAACAGTTAACTGTTGGGATTCCCCTGTCACTCCAGAAATACAGATGGGTTCTGCCCCTTCCTAGCTGGATGGCATTAGGGTACACTGTGCACCAGTGTCCACTACAGCCTTTTACTCCTGGGGATCTAACGTGCCAGGCCATCAGATCCACACAGTCCAGTAAACCCAGCTGTCCCTTTCCTCCACCTGGCTGGAAGCAGGGCCCCTCTAGTCCTGGTCATTGTATATGTTACTGATAAATGGATTTGTGTGGTGCATTTGGGTTCAAATCTCATCCTTGTTACTCACTTCTTGTAAATACAAATCAGAAGCTCCTTCCATAAGATCAGTCCTCCTAGTCTATCTGGGGAACTGCCCACTGGAGACAACAGCTGCAGTATTCCTGGAAGAACCCCCATTTGAAATTGTTTTTCCTTGCAATTGTGCCTCTAGGGTTGAGGTAGGTTTTCCATCTCACTTCCTCATGTCATCTCCATGGTCATGCAGGTAAAACACAGGGTGCCTTGTGGTGTGCACCCGCTATATCCTCTCTCTTGAGCAGAGAAATGCTTACTCCTAATAGCTGAGGCACTGGTCTGCACAAGCTGAGAACTGGACATATCCTCTTTGAGTTGCCGGACCTCCCGGGACAGTTTCTTCACCAGGTTTTCAGATTTTTTGAACAGTCTTTCCACAGCTGAGACACAGGCCCATAGGGAGGAAGAGAGATTTTCTTCCTATTGCCCGAGCTGGCCAGCCACTTTGTTCACTGTTGGTGCATCTTCTTCTTTGCAGGCCAGTACTGCTGAAGATTTGGCATATGCTGATGGTGTGCTCTGTACAAATCTCCATCACATGGGTCAAGTACATTGGACTTCATCTGGATCCGTGGTTAACTGCACATTGTCTGGGTCATAATAAACCATCTCCCAGATGGCTAATTCCCTCAGGTACAGGACACCTCTCTCCATGGTGGTCCACTTGCCTGGGTGACATATAACATCTTCTTTGAAGAGATACCTTTCCCTCACACCTGACAAGAGTCACCTCCACAGTCTGAGGGGTTGCATCCCTTTTCCAATTGCCTTGTAAATGCCCCCTTCCCTGGATAGGGATGCCAGCTGCTTGGCTTCCCTCCCATCTAATTCCAGGCTACTGGCCCTGTTACGCTAGCATTGGAGCAGCCAGGTGACAAGTTGCTAGCCTAATCAACAGCTGAAATCTTTTTCATATCTTGCAGATCACTCAGCGATATGGATTGGGTGTTTATCTCTGGTTCTGCCTCTTCCTCCTGTTCTTGTGATAGCCCTGCTTCATCATCCTTTACTAAATGAGTTGACTTTCGTGTCTATTTCTTCTTATGTGTAGGGGTGACTGACACCAGTATGGGTTGGTTCTCTGGTTCAACTGCAGTGCTTATCACCAGAGTTTGAGTAGCCACAGTGCATGTCACTGGGTTTGTGTAGCTGTGATGCCTGTCACAAGGGTTGATCTCTGAGTGCTATTCTTAAATTGTTGTTTAACCCTAAACAAGATGTGAACCACATTTTCTAGTAATAGAAACATGCTGGTCTGAACATTCCAAGGATATTCAACATTCTCAAGAGCTATTGTAATTAGCCTGGAGAAGAAGGGGAAGGTGAAGAAAGGTGTCTCCCCCACATATTGGCTCTCTGAGGAGAAAAAGTAAAAAGTATAATTACTGATAGCTTCTGACAGATGGCTCCCAAAGTACGGAGATGAAACCATTGCTATCCCTCCACTGCCACCATGTACAGATTCAGCTGTCGCTGAATACAAGGTGTTACACAACACAACTCTGAGAACAACTCTGTGAACAAATAAAAACAATGTTGTGACCATTGACAATTAAACTAATATAATAAATACTTCTAACAAATTTGTTTTAACATGCTCTGGTCAGATCTGTCGTTATCTGGAACCCTTTGTGCCCCATGCTGGGCACCAGAAAGGACTGTTGTGGTTTAACCATAGCTAGCAGCTGGGCACCACGCAGCCACTCGCTCACTCTCCTCCATCAGGAGGATGGGGAAGAGAATGGGAAAAAAGAGTCCTGGGCTGAGATAAAGACAGTTTAATAGAATAACAAAGGAAGAGACTAAAAGTAATAACAACAACAACAGCAACAACAACAGCAACAATAATAATAATAATAATAGCGATGCACAAATGCAATTGCTCACCAGATGCTAAAGAAAAATAAAACAATCTGATGCCCAGTCTATTTCCAAGCAGTGATCCCATCTCCCAGCTAGCTTCCCTGGTTATATCCAGAGCATGATGCTATATGGTAGGGAATATCCCTTTGGCCCGTCTGGGCCAGCTGTCCTGGCTGTGCTCTCCCAGCTTCTTGTGCACCTGGCAGGGCATAAGAAGCTGAAAACATCAATGTGTTATCAACATTATTCTCACGCTCAATCCAAAACACAGCACTATACCAACTACTAGAAAGAAAATTAACTCTATCGCAGCCAAAACCAGGATAGTGGCCTGGTCTTAGTCATGCTGCAGGGCTTTCGTAGTTCAGTTCTGCAAATAGGAGGGTCTCCAGCCCTAAAGCGATGAGCAAACTTCCCCAAAGGCAGGGAGGCAAGCTAGAAGAGTGGCTGCTCACAGGTTTTTTTGGTTCATTCAGGTTAAAAAATCACCTTTGCCTGTGGAGAAAGAGCAGAGGCTTCTGTTGGCTGCCTCTCAAGACTTGCACCTTCCTTTTCCTCACTTCTGCAGCAGGCAGTTGTGATTTCTTTTCCCTTTTACATACCCTTACCCCATCACAGACTTACCCTGTCTCTAAAGCTATCACAAGGAACTTGTCACCTCTCTCTCTGCCCTGACCCCAGCATCTTAATCCACTCTCCCAGTGCTCCCTCACTTTTTGTTTTCCTTGTTTCTCTCTCCATTTCACCCCCTGCTAGGCAAAATGTCCCCTGCAGAGCTCTGCTGGCGCAGAGGCTGCATGCGGGCCGAGAGAGGAGAAAGGATTTAGACACCTCTAAGCATAGCGTGTTGTCTTGACAAATAGCCTGGTTATTCTGGGTGAAGAAAGAGAAACAGATCTGATTCTTAGCCATCACCACCGAACCCTGCGTTGCTGCAACACCCCAGGCAGCACTCAGTTCCCGTAAGAGGAGTAGGTCAATGGGAAGGCTTCTGCGGCCGAGCTCCAAAACGCTCCCCGAGAGTCTCTGGGAGTGTCAGCAGATTTCTAACCGAGCCAAGAGAAGGGCCTCAGTGCATCACCTGGCTAGCTGACAGCACCTCTGAACTATGCGTAGGATTAGCTATTGTCACACACGCAGCCTTCCTGTAAACTCAGGGTGTTCGGCTCCGTCTGCTCCCTCGGAGCATTGCGAAGGACAGGGGCTGCGGAGGCGTTTGATCCGCGGGAGGTTGTGCAGCACGGTGGTTAACGTGGTATCTCTGGGGCTGAAAGAGAAGGGGAGAAGTTGTGAAAGAGGCTTTTTGATTTCATTACTTTCTTCCTGCACCCTGTATCCGGTCTGCAGAGAGCACTTAGCAGATTCATGGACCTGGACTGCCGTGTGAGTNAAGACATTGGAGCACAGGGAATGCTGGGTAAGTTAAAAAAAAAAAAAAAAAAAAGAAAAAGTGAGGGAGAGTGAGAGAAAACCAAGGGAATCCATTAAAAATTGCCTCTGCTACCTCATTAATCTTTTGCAGCAAATAATACATGCAAAACTTGGGCTAGCGAAGTCTCCAAAGAATAACATTTTTTTTGGTGAGGTTTTAACAAATTAAAGAAATAAATTAAGTCACTAGCACAGCAGGAAAGTGCTTGAGGCCTCCAGGATTTGTATGTTTTACCATTGTTCTAAAAATAAACTGGGAAAAAAAAAAAACTTTAAAAGTCTTTCAGTTGAAAAGTAATATTTGTTTTAAGTGGCCATGTTTGGGTTTTGCTCCCGCACAGCGCTTCACCACCTTCCCCGGCCCTGCGGCTGTCTTTTGGAAACAGAAGGCAGAAAATGGTAGGAGTGGAGGTAGCAAAGCTGTGCGGTGAAGGGAGAGGCATGCTGGGCATTGGCAGGAAGGAGGTAAAGCAGAAATTAAAACCTCTGTGCCTCACCCCATTGCAGCTACTGAGACAACACGTGTTAGAGATTAGCAATCGGCTTTCTGGCCCCCCTTAGGTCCAAACCAGTGGGAAAATTTCTGGCCACTTTGGTGATTTTCAGAAGAGGTGTGGCTGGTGCCCCAAATAAACGGCCAGGATGATTCCCTCTTCCCTCGTTGTACTATAGACTGAATGAGCAGAACAAGGCTTCCCAGGCTGGCAGAAGTCAGAGGAGCAAGGGCTGCCTTCTGGTTTCCCTTTTCCATGCACCTTTTGCTAATATGCAATAAAGTGCCTAGAGAGAGCAGCATTACCTCTCTGTTTTCTCTTCTCCCCTCAAACTGACCACTTCCCCTCTCATCTCAGCTGCCGCCTCGGTACTCGCTGCCGCCGCCTCTCCTCCCTGGGCTACCTCCGCTTCCCATTCACTGCCTGCTGTCATTTCTTCCAGCTCCACCCAGGCCTTGCCTTGGAGGAGAATAACTACACTAACGCTCTTCCTAGCCTGTCCCAGAAATTGGAACAAGTGATTTTTGTGAAAGCCAGCTGAGCTGTGTGATCTGCAGGCAAACAGCATTCTGAAGGAGTTTTTTTAAAGGTATAAATGATGGGTAGGTGTCTAGCTTCCCACTAAAGATTATCACTAGAAATCAGGTATCATGATTTTTTCCTGCTCCAGCCATTGCTCACATTGAAGCTGAATGCAGACACATTAAAAATGAAATTAGTTAAAGGATGCCTTCAGAGCTGCAAAGGAAAGGCTGCTGTTTTCTGGCAGGTTATGTGCAACTTGACTGTAATTGCCCCCCTACCCACCTAAATTCTGCAGTCGTGGGAATTATGTATGTGTATGAGCAGTATAAGCAAACATTTACTCTGATGTTCTGCATAGCTTTTGGCGGCTGGAGCTCTGACACTTGTTTCTCCAACCTCAATTCCTTTCCCTGTAGAAGCCTCTCAAAGGACTCGGCCACTGATTTTGTGTGGGTTACCTGTGCATGGGGTAATCAAATGTGCACAGCATACGTACATACACTCACTCATACACACGTGTGTGACACTTCCAAGTCAGGGAATGTCAGAACTCTGGTTACCCCTAGTAACTTCAGTTAGTCCCCTTGTGACTCTGTTTTTCTGCTGTAGCCTTTAATTACCTATGCTTCTGCTATTTTCCCCCTCTTTCATCCCTGCCTTATTTCGTGCACAGAATGGGCTGTGCTCAATTACTGAGCAGCAACTTAATATTTAGTTTTCTCCTTACTGCTCAGTGTGTGGCCCCTAGCCTTATTTACTGCACAATATTCAAGCCCTGCTTTGATGACAAAATGGTTGATTTCCTCACGGGCATTTCTGTGTCCTCATCATTGTATGTGTATCTGTGGCTACACAAGTGATTTATGGTGGAACTTGTTCTGGTACTTGTCCCCAGCCTCCTGATGATGCCCACTTACAGCTTTCATTCTCTGGATGGTTTTAGAGTGGAAAAATATGCCAGGGAAAGCTGTATAATTTGCTGTGAAGGGAGGTACCTACTTTATTTTGTTTGTTTGCAGCTAGTGCATTTTCTGTTTTGTTGTAAAAGCTGTGGGTGAGCAACAAAGAGGAAGGCTGTTTTATTCTGCCTGCTTCAGCTCTGAAGAGAGGAGAAAACTGCCACTTCTCGGGGGACTATGGGGAGGGCAGAAGAGCTTTTACAGAGGGCAGTGTGGGGCATCCCATTCTGCCCAACACCCCAACCCCAAACAGAGCTCCAGGGAGACTCCTGACTGTGGCACTGGACCATGGCATCCCCACATGGCCCTCACAGAGGGTCTTCTGGGAGCCATCAGGAATGGTGCAGGGCTTGGAGCTGAGCAGAGCACACTGGAAACTGTTGGACTGAGAGAAGGGTAGGACAAGGGGTAATGGGTTTAAGCTGAAGCAGGGTTGATTTAGATTATATTTTAGATAGAAATTCTTTACTGTTAGAGTGGTGAGACACTGGAACAGGTTGCCCAGAGAGGTTGTGGCAGCCCCCTCCCTGGAAGTGTTCAAGGCCAAGTTGGATGGGGCTTTGGGCAACCTGGTCTAGTGGAGGGTGTCCCTGCCCATGGCAGGGGTGTTGGAACTAGATGGTCTTTGAGGTCCTTTCCAACCCAAAACATTCTGTGATTCTATGATTCTCTAAGGATTGGGAGCTCTCTGGCATGTGAACACACAGCAGCCAGGAAGGTGTGGTGAGCAAGGAGTGGAGGAGATTGGTATTTTTTCTGTTCAAAGATCTGTGTTTTCTCTGTTTTGAGTAGCCTGGATCACATCTGTGCAGATCCTTACCCCTTTGGCATGCTTTGGCTGCTCCCATTAAGGAAAAGGTGTGAGAAGACCACCTCAAAGTGCTGACTAGCTTTAGACCCAGTTGCACCCAAAATGCAACCAGCTTGGCAGCAGCTGTATGTCTGTGGCCACATCTGCCTGTGTGGTACACCGTTAAAGCCTAGCGGCAGTCCTGGCTCTGGGGCTCTGTAGAAAGCTTTTGACTCTTGCTGATTGCTGTGCTAACTCCTGAGTGGTGTGGGGAGGTAGGCTCTTTGTGGTGCTGGCATTTTCACCCGAGGAGAGAGGTAACACATTTGGTTCCTGTTGGGCTGCAACAGCAGGCACTGCCTATAAGGAAGACCAGAGACATTGTATCGTGTTGGGCTTGTGTGATTATCAAGGATGGTGTTTGCTGGGCTGGGGTTGACAAGTAAAAAGCCCTCTTTCCCTGCAGTTAGCAAGTTAGAAAGGTGTTTAAAGGTATTGATGATTGAATGGGGCTGAGGTTAGATCAATATTTAGCATAAGCCTCCAGCAAGCTGAGGAGAAGGTCTCTGAGACAGCAATGGACTGTTACAAGTGTAGGGCTTATGTGTGAGGATGGATGAAACATGGATAGACTGCCAGGTGCTAACTGAAGGAGGAGACGAAATGTTTTTCTATCTATTTAATGTTTTATTGAGGTTCCCCGTTACATATCTCTATTAGGAGAGCTTTTTTTGTGTGTTTTGAAGGCCAGCATGGGTATCTGAACCAAGAGATTTCTGGAGGTACATGACTTGACCAAAGTTTTCCAGAGCAGGTGACTAGACAAAGGGGCTCTCTCAGCTTCCTGAAGTGTGGGGGGCATCCTTTAACAGCCATATTTTAAAACAGGGGGAAACATATCTACATGAATGATGTCTCAATTCCACCACTGTGGGAAAAAATAAATCCTTACTTACCGTCCCAGTCACTGTGGTGTGAGGCCCAGGCTTGGCAGGAACCATGTCTCAGTCTCCTCTCAATTGCCAGCTCTCTAAACAAACTATGTTATTGAAACGGAAGAATCTATTTTCCACTGAGACTTAAAGTAATTTGTATTGAGCCCTGGGAGTTTCCAAGCTACCAGATTTTGAAATTGTCTTTGTGAAAACAGGAAAGGGATCTCAGAGCACAGAGATTTTGAGTCAGTGGTCTGGATCTGTTCATCATGGGGGTGAAGGGGAGATCTACAACTAGTTTCAATGTCTGGACAGCAGTGTTTATCAAGGTAGGGACAAAGACACTGGTAGCCCCCCTATTAGCACTTGGTATGTGAGCAGAGAGCAGCTGTGTTGCTGTGTGGCCCCCTCACCAATCTCATGGTTGACTCCATCCTTGAGTACCAAAAATCTGTAGTAACAGGTTTCTGCCTTAACAGGGAAAAAGGGGAGGAGATGGGCTT
Organism: Aramus guarauna; assembly: GCA_013400195.1. NCBI lineage: Eukaryota > Metazoa > Chordata > Aves > Gruiformes > Aramidae > Aramus > Aramus guarauna. Next base: position 50,596 of record VXBL01009123.1, on the reverse strand, counting down.
GCAAGAGACTTATGAGGTCATGTCACACTAGAAAACTAGTGTTTGCTTTTGTTTCCTGAACAGCACATAGTAACTCCAGAAGGCAGAAAGTATGGAGCTATAGGACAGGTTCTCTTGACATGATCGTGAGATGGCTTGCGGGCAGCCAGGGTAAACGGAAGCTCAGGAATACTTTATAGGCAGTAAGTTTAGAAAGAGATTTATTTTTTTTAAAAAGAGGACAACTTGGAAGCTGTGGCTGACTCTGAACCAGGGCTTAAGCACTGTAATGGGAAGGCATGGGGTTAAAAGGGGCTGACCCAGGTGGAGGATATTCCACATCTAGCCTTGGATTTGAGTCCAATTTCTGTGGTAAGAACCATCTTTAATGTAAAGCTGAAAAGATAGTATGAAGATGAAACAGTGGGAAATACAAGAAGTCTGGCCAAAATTTTCATTTATATGGGCTATGTAAACCTCTCTCAAGCTGTAGTTACTGATCTATTTTTACTTTCTTTGCTTCCCAGAGGCAAAAGTAATAACTCCATGCCAAAAAGGCCAATTTTCCCAGCATTTACCAAAACCAGCATGAATTCCTCAATGGCCAATGTCACAGAAGTTGCTTGTCTAAAAATTTAGAGATTTTTGTAAATATTGCTGTTGTGGACAGAAAGGAGCCAACTATAAACCCCAGGCCCTAGATAAGTTTGGATCTTTATCTACACTTGATATCTCATTATTGTGATCCAGGTTCCTCTCCGCTTGATGTCTTTCCAAGATTCCCTTGTGTTCGTTTTATCCTTGACAGGCTAGTGAACACTTGTGTCAAAAGGTTTGGAAAGGGAACAGCTGAACATAATCTTTGGATAAATGCAGCATACCATGACCACAGATAAATGGTCTCTCCTATGAAAAGTGAGGCCTGTAGGTCTGAAAAGCTTTCAGTTTAGATTTCTCCATAGAGAATAGTGAAGATGGTGTTATCGCAGTGGTGATCCTGTAGTGTGGTGAGCTGGGCTGTGGGAACTCCCAGGTATATTCATGCAGCTTGGCTACCCAGAGGATTTTGTGGCTTGGGTCAGGAATGCTCTGTCGGGTAGTATCCTGCTAGGACTTAGTGGCTTAAGCCTTCCCCAAATTAGCCAAAAGCGAAGAAATGAGCTGCATATTCCACCCCTGATGCAGCAGAAGTCTACAAACAAATGTACCCATCTCTGCTGGGCCACATTCACATGCACGTGTTGGTTCCTCAGTGCCAGATCCTGCTATGAACTCCAGCTCTGCATGCTGCTAGAAATGGCAGAAAGAGACAGATATCTGTGTCTCTAAACACGCTCATACATATTTTTTGACCTGCAGCATGTAGTGAAGTTTGCTTAATCCATGGGAAACTCACATACCCATATGTGATGTGACGTGTTTTCTCCACAAAATGTAAACCCTAGTTTTACACTGGGCTGTATTTGTTACTATATCCTCAAGTCCACTAGCTAGGCAGGTGTGTTTGGTATTTCTGTCCTTTTTTTTTTTTTTTTTAATTTTTATTGTTCCAGTTGAAAAAAAAATTTTTTTTTTCTTTTTTTTTTTTTTTTTTAACTTCTACTGTTCCAGTTGAAAAAAAAAAGCCAAACCAAAAAAAAACCCCCATCAGAAAGTACATAAATAATTCAGAACACATGCTTTATGTCAACTGTTTCACTGTTACTATTTTATCTCTATAAACAGGGCAGAGGCAAACTCCATCCAAACAAGGAAGGGGAGGAAGATGCATTGCAAAATTATGGCTGGGTCACGTGAGTCAAGAATAAACACACAGATACATATTTGACTGGAAGGCCCAGCTCAGAAATGTGATGCCTGCATTTTAGTTCTGATGCATCGCGAGTTGCTGGGTGCACGTTCAGTAAGTTGTGTACAGTCTGGCTGCATCTGACTTGTTGTGTGTGTGCAGTCCCTATTTGCCCATGACTTTGGGTGTCCAGGTTTACAGATGTTCAGAAATCCCAGGCAGATGTGCTGTAATAAGAGACTCCATTGGAGGGTGCTAAACTTCTTGGCATTCCCTCAGAATTCAACCCCTTATAAAATACAAAGTTTGGGTCATTTTTTATAAAGGTGAAGCCCAGTCCAAGCTCCTGAAGTCAGATGGAAGTGCTCCGTTGAATTAAACAAGGAGTTGTGCTGGACCCATAACAGATCACATCTCACATGCAGATGTGGCAGTTTCATTTGCTTTTTTGTCTTGTGGTTTGTCTACTGATCGACTGCTGAGAGAATTCCTGACAGTTGCTTTAATTTTCAGCACACCTTACATGCTACCTATAGTCCATGCCAAAGCCCTAGTCTCTTTATATGGAGATGTTCCCTCACACTCCACTTACTGTGGCTCAGCATTGCTGAGAGAGCCTGGTCCTGGTCCTTTGTAGCTACTTGATTTGTTTTAATAAGTTGACGAAATATATTATTATATTAGAATTAGACCCATCCCTATGTTACTGTGGTGATAATAAAGGTCACCATTACTTGTCTACCACTCATGTTCTGATATGCACTGCAAAGCTAAAGACAGCACAACAAACTAGGTAACATCCTAGGCTGGCATGTCTGCAGTATAGAACACAACAGGCCAGTTCAATCTTTCAAAAGATCCACTCCCAAGAATTATTTAGCAGCCTTTTTTGAAAAAACTGTATGAAGGACATGCCACAGCATTACTGTAAATATCCTGTCCCCATACCTGATTTCTGTGCAGTTAGAAGATTTCCCTGATGTCCAACATAGGTCTTGGATGCAAATCTCGTTCCCTCCTCAGTCACCACAGAGGCAATCAGTAACAACCTTCTATGTACTAGATACATGGGGGACCCTATAACATAGGTGCTTCTGCTATGGTTATGAGGAACCAGAATTCTGGGGGCCTTTCTCGGCCACATGTTTCCCATCTGACCTCAGACAAGTCTGTTAATCTGTGTTTTGCTACCTCAAAGGGATGCTATGAGGATAAGTTCAATGATGTTTCAGGGGTGTTCAGATACTGTACTGACATGGGCTACATAGGTGAATAGAGAGAGAGAGCAGACCTACATTTATTAATCTGGTGAAGGACTGATATTTAACTCAGCAATGCTCCCAAGCAAATGTCAAAGACTATGTTATCAGCATGTCTCTTATCTCTGGAATTTTGTTTTGTGCTGTGCTACTTTACGTGTTGGTTTGCGGTTTGTTTTGTAGCTTCCTGGAAAAGAGAACTTTAAAAACACAAACAGAAAATGCCTGGTAAAAGTTGTAACCAGCTCTGACTGTCTGTGGTATTACAGCCAACAAATATCACCTGCTGATGATTTACAGATTCCTGGGAGATTCTGTAAATCTGGTGTTGAGTCTCAAAGAACTGGAACAAGAACAACTCATCCAATATGCTTCTCAGGAAACAGTGTAATGTATCCACCCGCTTCATGCTCTCCTAATTTAGGGCATGTGCAGTATGTAATGATGAACTGGCCAACTGCTTATGTTGCTGTAAATTTCATTCTCCACCTTACAAAACACCCTTGATTGACCCCGTCTTTTATGAAAGCTCAGCCCAGCGTTTCCAGTCCATCTCTTGGGAGAGAGACACATCACACTAGCCATTCACGAATGCACTTCTCCAGAGAGAAAAATGCAATGTTTTGTTGTTTTTATTTCATTGGGCAGCCTTTTCAAGTTCTCTGACCCACTTTTGCTTCCCTTTAAACTGTGACCAGTATTTATTTATCCATCCTTTTTTAAACACAATAATTTAATTAAGAAACTAATCAGAAGTGTTGAAATGATCTTTGAACTACACCTCTATCACTGAAGGAAATTTATGAATGCTTTATACAAGAAAGATTCTATTATCTAAAAAGCTTTCTACTAAAAGGATTTGGCATCTGAAAAGTAAGACTTTAAACTCTGTGCTAAATTTATAATGTAGAGATGTGAACTTTATTTATAGAGTCTGAAAGATTAATCTGACAAGTTTGTCTGGATTGTTTATTAAAATTAAAACCGTTTCAAGTTCAAAGGATTTCAGAAGCAAATTGGATATTCAGGAGTCCAAAGGACAGATTGTGAAGGTACCTGTGTAACAGGTAGAGATTTGATGGTCTAGGCTGCCTGTTCAATTGGTGGAGAAAGATTGACACGTTCCAGATATGTTCCATTTTCTTAGGTACTTATTTTTGGATGGGAATTTGTTGACTGATCATCTCAGCAAGGCATTAACAGGGCATCTGTAGTTAATCATTATCATCATCTGCCAATACCAGTTCTCTTGGCTTCAGATCAAGAGAACATTTCTGAAAGCTACCTGGGATGTAGACACCTTGGGCAGAAAGTGACCAGATCCAAAAAAGAGAGTTCCACCTGTGCAATCTCGCTCAACGCTAGGAATTGAGCTGTTGGCAGTTGTGTGACAGGACAGATTCAACAGGAGCATCTCCTCTCTGCCAGCCATGTGCTAAGTGAACATCAGCACTAGAGGACCTAGTTCATAGATCCCAAATGGCTTCTGGGGTATGAAGGCTCTAAGACGTTTGGCCCAACATAGTTGAAGCAGTTGTGTTTCTAGGCATGTTCAGCACAATTAAAGGTGCCTCAGTAAGTGCCCTAGAGGAGGACCCAGTGGTTAGGTAAGGGACAGATCACTTATTGCCGTCAGGCCCCTCCATGCCATCCGAGTGGCACTGTGGGCACATAACTGCAAGCTTAGATCCAGTCCTTTGTCCTCTGTGGAGTTAAACTGGCAGGTGGAGATAGCCAATTAGTTCTATCCAAATGCAGGTCTAGAATCGGGATCTGATAGCTGGAATTAATGAGCAGCAGATACAAAGCCTTGCTTTCTATGGCTTTGGATCTTGTGACTGAATTATCCTGTGTCTAAGGTGTGAGCTCTATTCCAAGATTTGGCAGTGGTTGGGAAATTCCTCAAAGTCCTTGCCTCTGGGGATTCTTTGGTTACTAATAAATATGATAACAGAGTTGTTCTCAGAGGTCTCTTTTGTTAAGAGCACTGCAATTATTTCCTGTACTGCTTTCTTACTTTCACAATATTTGTGGAAATTGATCTATCACCTCTTACACCTCTAGCAAGTTGACTTGAAATGTGCCAATAAGTTCAAAAGGCTTTGGTGCAGGGAGAGTATAGAGATAGATAGATACAGGCTGACATCGAGGGCTTTCCTGAGAAAAGTAAAAAAAAAGGGCATAGTGTCTGTCCCATGAAGCTCACTGTTTCTCTAAAGGATGAGCAAAGCACAAGAGTATGGTCTGAGAAGAGTATGGTACATTAAGCACGCATGTCAGACAGACTGGGGAATTCTTGTAGCAACTTGATGAGACCCCCAATTAAATTTGCCACTAACTGCACTGCTGCCATCTCTTGACATGAGCTTGCTCAGAGATATGATGCAGAAATTAATACCCTTGCACTTCCCATTGCCTCATTTGCTTAGTTTTGTATTATATACTCCATGTGGGTTCTGTAGCGAAAAGAGAAATAAGATGAGAATAAAGATGAAAAGAGAAGACTGCCATTTTTTCCATGAAGAGCAGATTGCAAGTGTGGCAGTTTTCCCACACATCTTGAATAGTTTTAGGTTTGGGCTTTTTGAGCAGTTTTTAATTAATTTATTGTTTAAGTAATAGTAATGAGAAGAGCCCCTGCCACACTCATTCTAATAAGGATTGCATGTGCTCTGTGTCTTTCTCATTGTGGCCTGTATCATTTAAATATCTTAACTAACATGTGCTGTGGCAGATTTCACTTATATCTGCTTAAATTAAAGCTTGTCAGTTTAGGTGCTAAGAAGCATGCAAATATTTGAGAGAGGTTTGACATTCACTGAAATCATTGCACTAAATATCTGGCATCGATGACATTACTTGAGAAGGGTTAGAAATTCTTGCTGTGTTGGATATTCTGGACGTAAAGAAGAAAAACGTACTTCACCTTCTGTGTTCACAATTAAGGTCTCCACCAAAATTTCAGCTTGTTTTTCTTTTGTATTTTCTCTGAGCAATATGTGACGGTTCAAGTTCCTCAAAGTTGCTGCTAGGAGAACAAACAGTACCAGTATCTGAGAAGTAGTTGGAATAATACCACGATTTAGCTGTAAAAGGAATGGTATTTCCTTATGTTGTCATCCCCTAGAAATGCAAGGGAAGATGGCACTGAGCTGGAAGAGTCTGATGGAACCTTGGATATTTGAACAGCTCCAGCTGCAGGAGATGAAGCTTAATTTCCCATGTGCACGTATTTTTTCTTCTTATGGGTCACTGTAGCAAAACGCCATACTGTGTGTAGTAAATACAGCAGTGTACAGCAAGCAGACCTTTCTGTGCTGGAAACTACTTGGTGACACACTGAAGTCAAACTTGGGTATTAATACAGAGGTACTGCACATCTAAGTTTAATCTGAATTGTAATGTAATTGTAGTGGTACTTAACTGGTCATTACAAAAGAGACCAGAACACAAATATTCCAATACCAAGAGAGAGTCCTTGCTACCAAATGCAAAGTTGCTTTCTTTTCTCATACAGGATCAGTGAATATTCAGTGCAGGTAGGATCATAAGATAATTCAGGTTGGAAAGCACCTCAGGAGGCATCTAGTCCAATCTCCTACTCTAAGCAGGATCAGCCATAAGATGAGACCAGGTTGTTCGGGTCTTTATCCAGGTGGGCCTTGAAAACCTCCAAGGAGGCTGCACAACATCTGAGCAACCCTGATTGTCCTAAAGGAGAAAAAAAAATTCCTTATAGCCAATCTGAACGTCTCTTGTTTCAATTTATGCCTTGTCTTCCTACCATACAGCACTTTGAAGAGCTTGACTGTCTTCTTGACACCCTCCTTGCTTTGCAGCGGGATGCTCTGCTGAGTGCTGAATTCTGGTGACTGAGATGCAAAGAGGAGGCCCAGACAGTGTTCTAGCATCTTAGATGGCATAAAGGCAAGAAATGGATGTTAAATACAGCATTTCTTCTTCCAAAGACTTGCGTATTGTCCTATTCTCTCAGTTGCATAGCTATTTCAAAAAATTTTTTTTTGTTCAACCTCAGACTGGTGGGTTTCTTATAGTTTAAATACTGTGAGAGTTGGGGAGAGGGAACATTTTGTTTGATCTGTATCAATTCATCTTGTTTGCAGTTGGGCACAGGAAAAAATACCACTTCCCACTGAGGCTTTTCAGTGTCCCATTTTCCAGTTTATTCCCCATTCCCTTTAGGATTGACTTCTAGCCATAATCATCTGTATTTATAACTTGGCTGTATTCCTTCAGAATTTCTTATTTATTGTCAAACTTCCTGTAAGCAGTGGTACAAGGCTTGACCACAGCCTGCTCTGCATAGTCTTATCAGAGGCATGGGGAAAGAGTCATGAACTTGGGTCTTGGCCCTGCTGCCTGCTCACTCTTGGTTGTGTTAGCTCCAATTATTGTCCCTTGCAACTGATCTACAGCCCACTGTCATGTCCAGGTCACTAGCATTGAAGTAGCAGAAACCTGCCCCTCCACTAACTAAGCTCAACCTAGGTGAAGGTCAGATCTGTCATTCAGAGCTATTTATAATTTGAGTGAAGCTGCAAAGAAAGTGGTGGGCAGAACACTAGTGGGGTAACTGGAGTTGACAGAGCTAAGCCACCTTTTGCAGCACTTGAGCTTTCTTGTAAATGAATTTTGCTTTGTGTTCAAACCCAGGACAGGTTGAAGTGGAGGTGTTATTTAATCCAGCAAAAAACATATGAAGAGGTGGGTTCCTTCACCCTGAAACATGCACCTCTACCTCTTTGACTGCAGTCCTCTATGCTGTGGACTCACCCCTGTGATCCTCTCCCTTTCCTCCAACTTGCCTGGTTTCAGGCCTGAACTAATCCCTGTTGGCAGCCTCCTGTAACATTGGAGAGCCAAGTGTTTCAGGCCAACTGGTAAATCTTCACTTTTTGGCTAAGAAAACTGATGTATAGAAGGATGAAATGACATGGTACTGCCCCCTGTGCTTTGCAGAACTGCTATTTACTGTTGCCTGGACCCAGACCTCTGTTAATCAAAACGTTTAGTAGGGGCTCAGGAACTTCATACACTCAGGGTTTCACTGCATTTTGTTCTCACTGATTGTATTCAATTAATTTGTTTCCTCTGAAGAGTTGGACAGGCTTTCTCCAGCTTTGGTGCTGCACATTAATACTTATGCATAGTATGGCTTAAAGTAAAGATGAATTGGTGAGTAGTCTGGAAACCTTGAGGCACATTGCCCTTTTGAGTAATGATTCTGCATATGGAAGGGGGAGGAAAATATTGCTGTTGGGGCCTCTATAACCTGTTCATGTGTAAATAATTGTTTAGAAAACATTGATTTGGAATGAAAAGTCAGCTCAGGGGTCTGACAGTTATAGAGCAGTCCACAAGGTTAATCTGGGAAGCTTGTGAAGTCAGTCAAAAATCAAATTCATCCCCAAACAAAACAAATCCATCCCTGGTTAAGTTTTTATTTTGGAAAATAGAAAAACAAAGCAGTGTTGATTGCTGTAGGTGGAGAAAAGCATCCTCCAGGCTTGTGACATTTTTAAGACACGGAATCTTGTATATCAGATGGATCAAGCCCAATGCTCTCTAGAGCATATATATATATATATATATGCACATGAACAATATCGTTTTGAGTGATGGGTGTGTAAGCTCTGCTAGAGATTCCAGTACATGAAAGACTTTAAAATGGACTCGTCTAAGTTTTTTTGGCATGCTGTGTAAGACAGCAAAGTGGGGTTGGAGAGTCAGGATGGGCACCTGGGAAGGCAGAGGTCTCCCGGTAATCTTTATTATCTTGGATATCTCCCTTTCTTGGCTTCTGTTTCCCAGCTGGAAAATGAGGATAATGCCAAGGTCCGACAGACAATGTTTGTTTTATTTGCTCTCAGTTTATAGGTTAGATTTATTTTTAAAAAGACATAGTTGGCTCAACTACAGCCCTTGTGAGAGGAAGATGGGTCCTCCTACCCTTTATATCTGTGCAGTAGTGCAAAGGAGGAGGTGATTTCACGGAAGAGGTAGGGTATGGTAGACAGGGAGGAGCAACCACTCGGTAAGGGGGACCTCCAGCCCAGTAGGCATGTTGGGAGGTACCAGAGATAAGCAAGATGCGGACTCAGAATCACATGTTTTTGGGATGGGAAGAAGAAACTTCGTAGGGACGAGAAAGGACTATGCATCACTTGCTGTGGTCCAAGTATTGACTGAATTGAATGAAACCAGGCTAGAAGGCAGGCTACTTTCCTTGTAAGGATGCAGTGGGAGGGGAAAAATTGTTTTATGTTATCCATTTTATGATGATTGTGTTTGATCTAGTCAGTCCAGTTTACACTGCTTTGAGGAATTAAGGATTCTTATTTGTATTCTAGTAAAATATGATGAGAGCCTTGCTGAATTCTTCAGAGATTATAAGAAGTTAGTCCTTGAAGGTATGCTGTTCTCCTCTGCTGATACTGAATACAAGCAAAAACAACCAAGGATCTGTTTGTCTTGGCTGAAGTGGAAACATCTCCAGCCAATTAAACAAATAAAATTATCTTTTGTTCTTTGATCCCTTTTTGTTCCCATCTGTCCCTTTTTTGCATCCTTTCTGATGCTGAAGTGAAGGCTCTTTGAAGACAGGGCCACCTCTGCTTCTGTGTCTCTGGAGGTGAGCAGATCACTGCATGGTGCTGCTATGGAATGCTTTCCATCAAATCCAGGTCCCAGTGGAGCATATAATTCTCCATAAATAGAAGGGCAAGTTTCCAGGCTTTACCCAAAAGAAACACACAAAAGAAAATGTGTGATATATGGTTTTCTTTCTTTTGATCCCTTTTTTGTAGATAGTGCATGTCAAATTTAACTTGAATAGTCCCAGTGAGATCCAGTTTATTAGCTCTAATAATTTATATTTCTTACAGACATAAACCTCCCTTTTTGCCCATTCCTGCAAAGTCACTATGCTAAATTCCCAAAACATAGTCTGAGCCTACATAGACGTCAAGATCCCAATAACCGGAAGATGTTGTTTAAGTCGGTGAGAATTCTGGAAGTATCTTATCACCCAAAGTCAGCTATTAATTTTAAGTAATAATATTCATTCTTGTTAGTTATGGCTATAGAATTATGTTGGACCCTCTCCATTTTTTCATGTTTTAGGCAATGCTCCATGACACTTTGACCAACATTTGGAAAAATGGCCTGTATGTCTTTTTCTCAGAGCAAATTAATTTTTATGGAATGGAAGTGGAGGGTAGAACTGAATAAGCTAGTCGCAATGGAAATAGTCTTTCAAAACATTGGAAAAGCTAGACACTCGCAATAACATGTGGTCTAATTTCCTGAACCTGTGAGAAAGGACATGAATTATTATATAGCTTACTGCTGAACATATGCTTGCTTCCTCATGTATGTAGAAGGCAAGGGTGGAATATGTGCATGAGTCAGGTCCAGAATTTCTCATTCTGCCTCTTACAAGTTCAAAACCAAAGCAGACACTGTGAATGAAAAAAGGCATGCCAGGAAGTGAGCCAGAGCAACGTAGAGTAGTCTAGATGCTTCTAAACTGGTCTGGACAAGAAGAAAAATAACTTTTGCTAACAGATACCTTTCTAATTTGTCAATAGCTTTTATTTTGTTTTAAAAAATCTTGTCAGAAGCTTTGGAGTTACATTTTTTCAGTGTGTACCAAAATGATTGATGTTGTAATTTTGTGTAAGAACCATACTCATCCTCTGCTCCTCTGACACAGCAGCCTTTCTCCACTATTCCTGCACTGTTTTCACAACATTTCCAAAAAAGTTTGCTGAAGCTTGAAGTGGGGATGGGGACAAAGAAAGCGCTGTGGGTTTTTTTTTGTTTGGTTTTGTTTTGTTTTGTTTTTTTAGGAAAGAAACATATCCCTGAGTTTAAAACTCAGAAAGAATCTTGGCTCCTTTGAGGCAGCATCAGGGTTGGATCCTGCAAACATAGGTTCAGTTGCCATCTAGGGAATGCAATGCATTCACAATTCATATTCAGTTTATTGCCTTTACGTGAAAGAATTCTGGATTTTTGAGCCTGATGGTGGGGTGAAATTGAATACAAGATTGTGTAGCACTTTATAGAACTTTTCTTTTATTAGCAGTTCTATAATCACATTAAGTTAGACTGAAAATTTGAACTAATTCTTTCCCTTGAGGCCTAGTCTCTAATAATGGTAAAAATCAGTGAAATAGGATAAATACAATTCAATAATTATATTGATAAATAAAATGAAAATCAACTAATTGTGTCATTCAGTCCGTTGCCTGCCTCTGTTGTTGCTGTCTTTCTGCATCAGCGACTGCTAAACTTTTTCTGTCACACTTCAATAAATTTAATTGTGCAGAATAAATGAGCTAATTTTTGAAGTCACAGGCTCTGTTTGCAAGATAAGGATGGTGATTTATTGACCTCCTCTAACTCTGTAAGAATGTTACCCTCCTTTTTACTGACAACCATAAGAAGGGGTTTTGTCCCTCTTCACCCAGCGGCTTCCTAAATCCTACTTTGTATATTTACCTTCCCATCTCATTTTCTTGAAGTCACATAATACACCACAATAGACAAAAGATCCCTGCTTCAGTTGGTGGCAATGCAGACTATTCCAAATGGTTAGCAGAGCTGTAGGGTTTTTATCTTTCTTTTTAATTTTTATTTTCTTCTGATGATCATTTCATTCTCTTGATTTTGGAGGGGTGGCTGCTAAGTGTAAGTACAAGAAAAGTGGCATAGATTAATACCTGTTTTCTCTGGAACCTCTAGTCTAATCTCATTCATGAACCGTGAGTTCATCCACCCTACCAGGATGCACACTTATTTCAGTGCTCATTCATGTTGATAGTTTGACCATGAACACAGGAAAAAGTCAGATATTGGGCATTGGACATGCCTCATGAAAAAAAATTGCCTGCTTTTTAAACTTTTGTTGCTCTTTCTTGGTTTTTGTGTTTGGATGCTAGGAAGACGAGGAGAAGATACTGGCTATCTTGTCTGTTATATTACTGGTGCAATTTTGACAGCAATGAGTTTGTTAAACTGACTTAAAATGGTAGGAGTGAATAGGCTGTACCCTTTCTTTCCCACCTCTTTGATTTACTTTGAGAGTCAGGGGTGGTTTTTTTAGCAAAATATTTGTGTGACAGCTGCAACTACCCTTTTTCTTAAGGCTGGATCTTTTGCTCTATTCTTTAAATTAAAGCCGTAAAACAACCTGTATGCATATGAAAGGGGATCATCAGATACTGTGGTACAACTCTATCTCTGTTATAGCAGACAAATCAGCTGTCATGCTGTTGATCCCTGAATCAAAACTCTTGGTATTCTGTTGAGTCAATAAAACTCTTTAAAAGAAGAATTAACACAATTGACAAAAAATGGTCTCAAAGTTCTACTTCTTTGCCTGTAGCAAATAAATCCAATAAATGAGAAGGGTGGGGACACCTTCTTCATATTACTAAATGGCTGCCTGCTGAGGCACACAGGGCATTGCAAACCGTGTTCCATCTCAATGTACACTGTGTTTGCTCTTTACAATGAGATTGAATCTACTCTTCTCTGACTATGATGCTAGGCAACATAGCAAGTCAAATACATACGAAAGCTAGCTAGAAACTTGGCCTCCTAGAAGTGCACAGCAAAGACTTTTATGGAGCCAGGATTTCAGCTGGGCATCTAGAACACAAACTCTGAGAAGCCTCTTTCTCATGTTTTAGTTGTTACATTGGACCTCTTTCTGTTGTAATTTTCTTCTAAAGAAGACTTATAACCTCCTAAATATCTCCTGTCAGGTGTTGGCTAGGTGAAATGCATCCTAGGGAATTGCAGCTGGAGGAATCACAACATCCCACATGCAGAGCAGTCCACATTTCTGCCAAACTGTTCACTGTGTCTTTAACTCAAACTGCTTGCACTCTTTGTGATTGATGCTTGTAGCAAAAGGCAGACCTAACCCAGGGAAGCCTTCTGCATCATGGCTCTGCCTTTCTTCAAACAAAAACTTATGTCCAAAGTAACAGCCTGCCCTGGGAGCTCCACACGAACCTAACACAGCTTTTCCATGAGATGATAATTACTGTTCCTCCATGTTTTCACTATGTAGTTGTTGTTTCTGCCTTGGTTGCTGTGGGTCGCTTAATTTAGGCTATCTCAGGAACCTGTCAACCTGCACCTGAGCAATTACATTGATTTTTGGGGAGTATGAAAGGAAATTATACCTGAACAAAATTTACCCTTTGGTGAAGAAGCCTTTGCCAACTTTAATAGGATAAAATTCTGCCAGTGTGTAATGTTTTATTAGGCTGTACTGAAATACTTTGGAGAAAGATTTCCAGTTCATAAAACACTTCTAAAATGTCAATTGACCTTATGTTTTGTGGGCCATTATAATTTTTCTCTTTGCAAACCAAGTTCCAGTTCTGCAGATGCCTTGCACCAAGAACTAGAAGATAAAGTTTGTACTGAAGAGCTGGACCCTGTGGGAGCTGCAAGAGATTTCTGAAAATGCTAAGTCTGATCCAGACCAACATTTCTAAAACAATGACTTCCACTGAAGGAAGGTTGTGTGTTTCCTCTGAAAGAGGAAGTCAGTAAACCTGTACAATAAAAAAAATGCTCATTTTCAGTTCAGATTTTTTTTCTTCACCAGATCTTCAATTGTAAGTAGAGGAATAGAACATACTTTCTAATTAATCCAAATTGAATACATTCATCATGCTCTGTAAATCATAATGCAATTCTGCCCTTTTTTACCCTTTTTCATTGGTGCTCTGGTTACATGGATACAACTGAGAGTAGCTGGTCTGATCTGGAAGTGATTTGGCAAAATGCCACCCACTTGTCAATCCAAATCTGATTTACAGAGCAGGTGAAGGGTACAAGGTTGGTGAAATATGCAGTCTGTAGATGAAACCAAAGTTAGGCAAATAAGGGATTTTCATGAAAGAAAGCCTGTCTTCCTTATTGCTGAATGTAGCTGAACTGTCCAGGTGTGGAGATATATCAGAACTGAGTACAGAGGTGAGACTTCATGCTGCCTGGTGGAATTTAGGTATCTTCCTAAAATACCAGGCTTTTGCCTCATTCTGCTGAAGAAATGGAAGCCAGCCCCATTAATGGGGCAATGCATGGCCAAGGCCAGGGTTAAGATTCGAGATCTTTCTGTGTTCTTTAATGTTTGAAAACTAAGGTGGCAATAATAAAACCATTCAACTGTGTAAAAACAGGGAGCTTGAGGGTGCACTGAAGCCCAAGTGAAAACAAATGTAAAACAATGTCTGGAGACAGGAGACATTCTCTGTCCATGGCTTGCTTGGGTCCCTGTATTGCCAGACCTCTTCCAGTCCCCAGGACAGACCTAATATGATTAGATCAGAGCATCCCCTACTTCACAAAATACGCTTTCTGCAAGACACTTATTTCCAGTTGGAATTTTTGGGGGTTTTTATGTTGTAGTTTTGAGACTGCCTTGGAATATTTTATATAACATCAGCCACTGTGCAGATTTGTGTATTGTACTGTAATTACTTAAATAGGGGATTTTGTATGCTACAGCCAGTGATTCATGAACTGCAGGGTATCTGCAAAAACAGGCTTTCATTGGGATTATGGGATGTAAAATGCCTGAAGGTTTTTGCCTTTGATAGCAGACCTGCCATTGCATCCACACAGGGTTTGTCTAATAAATTGTATTAGTGCTTTCCAGCATCCTGATAACTTCCCTCCCCCAACTCCTTGCTATTCTGAAGTGTTTTGAAAAAAAACCTGGTTGCCTGTGAATTATTGCTGTGACAATCGTTAAAGCGTATGTTCAGCATGCTTGTTGTTGACCATGCAGTATAACAGAGAAGAAAGTTGAAAAAGTTCTTCAGGAAGGGCTTAATATTGTGCTATTTGCAATTACATGATTACTAACTAGAAATAAGGGATTTGTGGAGGGTGCGGGGGAAAGACCACAGTTGGATGTTCTCAATGTCTTCAAGGGGATGTAGTCACTTATCTTCTATCACTTCAGGGTTATGTCGCTAAATCCCCTACCTGCTTTTGGAAATAGTCTCAGCCACTGAAGAAAATGGAGCTGCTGTTTGATTTAAGGCATTGCCTAACATGGCATATCAAATTATTTCAAGCCCACGAGGAGGAGAAGGACATGCTGAAGACAGCGTGTTCATGCCTGTGTATCCAACCAATGTGTTAGACTAGGAATCCTTGCAGACACAGGTAAGTCTAAAGCTTTTTCCTTCTGTGAGATCAAGCAGGAACTAGGCAAGGGGAATCATAAATATATGATAATGAATTGCTGCCTGATAAAACACCCTAATTCTTCCAGGGGATAGCAGGTTTCTGTCTAGTGAAATTTCCTTGCTGACTTTTCTGTCAGCCCATTTCTACATGTCTGCAGGTTTTATGTCATAAAGACAGAAACAGAGTTGTTTTGTAGTGAGTTTTAATTATAGCAGGCACAGTATTTCAGACATGCTGATTCTTGTTTTTATGTTGGGATTCACATGGCTGCATTTTCTTTTCAGGGATTGGGAAAGATCCTTTTCTTAGTCATATTTCTCTCGGATCTAGAGCTGTGCAGATAAAAAAACAAAACAAAAAAACCTACTGCTACTAACTCCCTTCCTTCTGAGGTTGTCACAGCTCAGGTAAGGAAGTTCAGTTGATAGCAAATACAAGTCAAGGTAAGTAAAATTACAGTGCATGTTTGGTGTCCATGAGATTCTTCACTGACTTCTATTCCCATACATAAGGGTCAGCAGTGTGCCCAGGTGACCAAGAAGGCCAACAGCATCCTGGCTTGTATCAGAAATGGTGTGGCCAGGACTAAGGAAGTGATCGTCCCCCTATGCTTGGCACTGGTGAGGCTGCACCTCAAGTACTGTGTTCTGGTTTGGGCCCCTCACTAGAAGACATTGAGGTGCTGGAGCATGTCCAAAGAAGGGCAAAATGAAGCTGGTGAAGGGTCTAGAGCACAAGTCTGATGAGGAGCAGCTGAGGGAACTGGGGTTGTTTAGTCTGGAGAAGAGGAGGCTGAGGGGAGACCTTATTACTCTCTACAGCTCCCTAAAAGGAGGTTGTAGCCAGGTGGGTGTTGGTCTCTTCTCCCAAGTAACAAGTGATAGGGGAGGTTTAGATTGGAGATTAGGAAAAAATTCTTCACCGAAAGGGTAGTCAAGCATTGGAACAGACTGCCCAGGGAAGTGGTTGAGTCATCATCCCTGGAGGCATTTAAAAGAGGTGTAGATGTGGTGCTTAGGGACATGGTTTAGTGATGGACTTGGCAGTGCTAGGTTAACAGTTGGACTTGATGATCTTAAAGGTCTTTTCCTACCTAAACAATTCTATGATTGCAGCAAGAAAATCCAAGGCCTCCCAATCTCCATCCTTTTGGCTGTGCCTGTTTCAAGCTGCTTAGTGTGCAGCAGGTTGCTTGCTATTTTAAAAACCCACTAAAAATATGAGGGCAGTAAGCAGTGTATAGCTGTGTATATACTGTGTATATACAGATAGAGCTGTATGTTCTTGGCTGAAATCCTCAGTTCAGCAGAGGTTCTTTGGGGTTAGGCTCTTTGTAAAGGTTTGTTTTTGTTTTCAAAGCCCAGTGTGCTTCCACTCTTGCTATTTGCAGCTCTGTTTTACATGGTTGGCCATGCAAAGCGATGCTCCCAAACACGGCATTGGAGGAGACTCAGCCCAGCAAAGCTGCAGGTAGAGCAGAACACACTGCCACTGTTTTCCATATGTTCCTCTCTATGGGGGCCTGACTGGACCTCGACCTGAAGAGGAAGCAGAATGGAAACTTAATAGAGAAGCGAGTCCCACCCCCAGGTATATGAAGCAGCCAAATTCTTTTGTTCTTGTTCTCTCTGGTTTTAGCATGTGTCTGTCCTGGGAGGTGGGGTGGGTGGGTGTGTGTCCTAGAGGCAGCACATTCATCCCTTGCTCTGCCTAAGTCCACAAAAACATCTAGTGCTCAGCCTTAATTTGCAGCCCTTCAAAAGAACCTTCCCCTATTTCCTCTTCTGGGTATTTTTGGTTTGGTTTTTTTTGCCCTTCTTTTTGTTTTAAGTTAGTTCACATTGATTAATCATTTTAGAAATGTTTAGGGCTGGGATTGTGAAACCTTTGCTGGCAAGAATTTTTCCCCTGGAGTCAAGGAGACTACTCATTAGCATGACTACTTGCCAACATGAGGGAGGGATTCACAATCTGGACGTTTGTAGTTTTAAAAATATGTCTCTATTTAGCTGATTTGAGCAGCTGAACAGGGCTGGTTATGGAAATCAGACTAGCAGGCTGTCACACTTGGGTGTTTTACTTCAGAATGCATCGATGGTGAAATAATGTATTTTTACGTAACACACACATTTAAACAGTATTTCAATCATCTGATCTGTGTCTTCAGTCTTGCTTACAAGCATTGTGTGATACCCTTTCAGCATAAACCGAACCAAACCCTTTGTTCTTAAATCCCCTCTCTGTCCCCCTCTTAGCTTACACGCAGTGTAAAAATGTATGTGGGTCAGTATTGCCAGGAAAGCCGTTATGGGCAAATCTCTCAGAAGTGGCTAGTGCTTGCCGGATACCTGGTTTTGAGCCCAGTGGGTGGGAGGGGGCAGAAGGTGAGGAGCTGGGTAAGGTGGTGTCTGCAGGATGTGAAGGTGGCATGGCTGTACCTCTTGTTCGTGCTTGCAAGAAACAAAACTCCGAGGAAAGAAGTCTGACGCTCTGACAGAAATCCCTGTGTTTTATACTACACCGGTAGCCTACTGTGAGTCAGTCACTCCCCCTTTTTTTCTGAGGACAAGTGAAACAATTCTGCCTCTGCTCTGTATGGCTAACAGCAGCAGTGACCTTCAGGCTCATCCCAGTGGGATCATGCCAGTACGGGATCATCCCAGTGAAAATTCAAAACAACGCTGCCTTTGCCTTTCCCCCACGCTCCTCCACCCCACTCCACTGCCTTTACTCCTCTGCACGCAGCGTGGCCATCCAGCCTGGGTGCGGGGCTGCTGGGGCACAGGAGTTCCCTCTTCTGTCTGCATCTCCTTCCACCTTGCACAAAGCTGACAGGGGGATTTTTTCACCTCCTCACTTTCCTTTTTCCTCTTTGATTAACTTTGGACCAGATGGCCAGTCCCCAATCTCTCAGCATGCATTTGACTGACAGGAGCCTTTGATAAACCTCATAAGAATGAAGTCATCTTCAGGTCACCTCCTCTGCCTGGCCTTTAGCATCCCGCACATACCACCATTATCTGCTGAATAGGAGACAAAGGAAATTAGCTCCAATTCCCTATCATCCCCATTATTTCCACACTGATTTAAACAATGAGGCAATGAGATGCCCTTCACTTCCCTTCCAAAGGTACAAATGTCAGCTGTTAAGAAATGCAAACAAGAGGGTTCCCATGTTAATGGATGGGCTTCTTTGTAAAGCCATGAAGTGGTAAAGTGGATTTATTCACCGCCTGCCTGGAAAATGCTTAACACACTTCTAAACAAATTCTTTAACCACTTTTATTTTATACACAGTGCTGAGTGCTTGAGAAGCCTCATTGTTTTGGTCTGGAAATATATAATGAGGTGATATACCAGTCTGTTGTTTTTTCCATATGCAGTTATCAGAGCTTCGTTTGAGACAGTCCTGAACCAAAATCTTGGAATCAGAATTCCTTGATATACGAAAAGGTTTAGCTGTGTATGAATCCAAGTACTGAGATGTAGGAAACTACCTCCAGTTTCAAGTGAGGAAAGAAATTTGGATACTCTGGACAGAGGACACAAGAGCATGAATCAGAACAGAACCTCTCCAGAGATTTGTAAGTAGTTACCTCACATCAACTTGGCTATTAACCTCTTATCTGTGAAGAGAAACAACAATACACTATAAGAAGTGTTGCCCCAGGGGTATTTTAAGCCAGGCATGCTAGCAAATAGCTTTAAAAATATTTATTTTGATGAGATTTCTTTCCCAAGATTGTGGTCTTCCAGTTGAATTGATTTGACTGACAGTTAATTCTGTGTTTTTGGCAACTGAAAGTATCTGAATGTTTGGGCGCTTGCATGAAACCATTCTCCAGATCACTGGCACACCCACATACATTGCAGGAGATTAAAACAGCAATGATCTCCAAATTAACTCTTGGGAAAACTGGTCCATAAACTGTGCTTTACATTAGAATATAACTTTGCTTTTCGTCTTTGCTACTAGTTTCTCTTTAGTAAAGCAGTCAGGATCTTGCTTCTGAAATAGGGCTCACTACAGACTCATCTCCTGATGTACAGTGGAAAAGCACCGCACAGGAATGTATCTATTTATTCCACAGAGCAAGGATCATGCTGAGAGGTAGAAGCTGTGAGCTGTATTCCCGTTGCCTGCTATGAAACAATGGAGCAATGACAGCGTGTTAGGTCAAGAGACTGGTGAGCAATTCTGACCACCTGTTATGCCAAGTCGCTAGACCTCGGCTTCCTGTGCAGTCAGTGGGGGGTGGGGGGGAAGAAAAAGTCATCTTGGTACCTAAGTTAAGCACTTAGAGAAGTCAGTCCTGCCTACTTGATGCATTGTGACTGCTGCTCACAGAAGGAGTCTGAATCACTCCTTGCTTATTGACCTTAGATGCCACTGTAGCAGAGGTTTCTAAGTTGGGCTCTTATGTTGGGCAGCTTGAACATGGCACTGAAAGTGAAGGCCTTTCTGTTGTTTTAAAGTCCTAGGTAGTGTTTGCCACATACCTTTAGTCACTGATAAAGGCTGGTCTCTTTCTTTACAGTGTTATCACAGGTATGTGCGCTTCACCAGTGGCAGAGAGAATTCTGATGTTGATCTAGGCTGATTTATGCTTCTGGGCACAGCCTGGCTAGCCTCCACCATGAACTCTGTGTCTAGAGAGTGGTGGCAGAACTGGAGTGTAAGAGTACATCTAGGATTTAAGTAAAAACCCTCTCCATATGAATTAAAAAATACTCGTACTGCTGGAGGAGGACATTAACATGGAAGTCAGGTAGCACCTTTCTTTTTTTGCTTTGGGAGTGTTTTTTTATGGCTTCCCTTACTAGTATAAGAAAATCCATATTGTGGCACTGCAGTGAAGGATTCCTATTCAAAGCTGGGCATATATAAACCCAACATAAGTCCACAAGTTGAGAGAGGGCTTGAGAAAAGTAAGTTAAGCTTAGTTAATGAAAGTATTAATTCTTCAACCATTCCTGCAAAAATCAAAAGAAATGCTTTGCTGCTTTCGTCTTTCCAGCTGAAAAGCTTCCAGTGTGGCCTGCACCATTAAAGGACTCCAGCTGTTTTGCAATTATACCTTGTTCCTCTTTCCTCTATATTCCATCTTACAGTGATGAATCTTCGAACACCATGATTTTGTTGGTGCTGACAATAAAAGGACAGTCTTCTGACAGCTCTGGAGAACCTGTAATTCATGTTATTTCTTGAAATTTTTGATGAGCTAACACAAAAGGTCAGATGCTTGTTTCTGTTTATCAGTTCTCCCCTTTTCCATGCTTGTGTTTCTATCCTGATAATGACTGACTTTGTCACCAAGCTGCCTTTTTTCTGATCCCTTGACATCAAGCTGGTCAACTCACTGAAGATGAGCTTAGCTAGCTAGAACATGGCTTAGTCTTGGGACTTACAGAAACAGATGGCTTCTGCTCCTGTGATCAGCAGCCTCCGTAGTATTTTTAAGACACCTGAAGGCACCTTTGCACTGGTAAAGGTGAGAAGCTCAACACATTTCCATGCATCCTGCTGCATGCTTTCTGATCAAAATCTGGAGGAGGAATTGAGCTTCTGGCAGCGGTTATGAGTTTGGCAGCCACAAAGCTTCTTTTAAGGACCCTGCTGTGTCAGGGTGCAGATCAAGGTGCTCTGATGAGCTTATTTTCCTCAGATAGGGAAGACTGAGTTGCATGGAGCTAACCTGTGGCAGGGATCGAAAGCTGTCTGCAGTACTAAGTATTTTTTTTAAGCACAATTCTCTCCCACAATTTGTTTTTCACGTACAGCCTGACACTACTTGAGGTGTTTGGCTGTCCATCTCTGCAGATACATGGACACACCAAGAAGATGGGCAGATACACTGGCACCAACACAGTTTGACTTAGATCACTTTACAGTAGATGCTCAAGTCAGTCTGAAGAAGGAAGAACATGGCAAAAACTCTAACCTCAAGGTTTTGATATTTTTTTTCTTTTTACACAGTAGTATCAGCTATCTGCAATTCAAAGGGAGAGGCTGAGGGTGGGGGGCTTATGCTTCCCATTTTGCTTTAAAGAAGGTCACAGTGAAAGCTTGTGATTGAATATTTTGCATGGAACTGCCTATGACAAAGACAAAGACGAGGGGTTTGTCAGAGTGCTATGAAAAGAGAGCGAGAGAAAGAGAGAGAAAGATCTGTGTTAGATTTTTAAGGTATATTTGAAAGAATGAAATAAAAAAAATGCTTTCAAATCCTCAGGGACTTTCCAATTTATCAAGAAAGACACATTCTTCCTAATGAAAGGTTACTGACCTTCATGAATGTGACAGTTCAATTACAGCCCATTCATATGCAGAGCAGCCGTTGATAAAGGATTTAGGAAATGTGACTAGCATAGCAAAAAAAAAAGGGGGGGGGGAATGTCTAGAAAATTATTTTTTATTGTGGAGCAAGAAATATAAATAAGATTCAGTCAGGTAGTAGAACCTTTTCTTCTCTGGCCCAGCAACCCATTAGATTTGCTTCAGTGAATACATTGACTTTTTCCTCTTCTTTTTCTACTAATATTTCTGTCTTTTTAATCCTCTGAACTACTAAACCTAACAAATCATAAAGCCCTTGGGGTGCTGAGATGCAGGGTTTCGAACATTTTTTCCCTCTGACTGGCAGAGAAAGCTGGAATGTGTCCTAATGTTATTTTAAGTGCTTGACTAGTATTTAAACTCTTAAATGGATGGAAAGTTAAAGCAACAGCAAATGCACATGCACATACATGTACCCCCTCCTTCCTTTTCCTTCCACCTTTTCCTCCCCCCAGCTTCCCCCCACACACTGATCTTGGCCTCTCCAAGGCTGTTAATAGCCAAAGCAGATATTGGCTAGACTCTCTGGAGCCAGCCTTCAGCCAATGGAGGGTGACACCTGTGAGCTGATGTTTGTTGAACTCCTCCAGGTGTAGGAAAGATGCTTAAATTGACATAAGGCAGGAGCTGTAAAAACAGGCAAGTATGTCACTCATACATACGGCTCTCTGGAAGATCCCAAGGCCAAGTTGTTGCGAAACAACTAGAAAGAAAGAAAAATGTTTCACTTGCTTTGAAATAATTCCAGATTATCTGTTTATCTATCTGCATGCACACACACCCTCATGGATCTAGGCCTATGCGCACCGTGCACACGTGAAGTATACATAGAAAATAACATGAGGTGTATGTCCTTACATGCGCATGTACAAACCCAGCTTGTATTTTAAGGCGATAGCAGGATGAGCAGTTGTGGAGTTAGATAAGGAAAATTCTTTGCTTAGTGTAAGCTCTCACAGGTGGTCCCAGATGGAGCAGTTGTGGTGGAAGTTTAGTGCTCACCTGTATTTACGTTAGGTCATGATTATATGGAAGGCATTGTCTTCCACGGAGCAGCAAACAAATTCTTGACTTTGAGCAAGTGCTCAAATCCAAGTGCAATCAGATGGGTGTGAAGAAGTGCTAAAACCGTCTGCGGAAGTCAGAGCCAAAAGACATTTCCTTGACCTCCACTCAGTATATGTGAAATGGCATGCGTGTTTCTGAGAAATGAGAAGCTAGGTTAATTGGTTCTATCTCCACCCAGATACAGGGCTGAAGTTTTCCACACTGTTCAGGCTGGGAAGAACTGCAGGGACCGAGAGTGCGAGATCTGTGTTCTTCCTAGCAGAGCAACTGTGGGGAGAAGAGGCCACTGCAGAATATTTTCTACTTGTTATGGCCGATTATGGTTATAGGAAACCAGAACCACTCTCAGTACTTCAGGCTGCTGCACTAGATGTCTGTCTTCCCTGCCTAGTTACCTTCTCATAGTAAATTTCAAGAGCTATCCGTAGTGGATATTTTAAGCACCTGGCTTGCTGGGTGCTGAAAATTGTGTACATTCTCAGGAAAGTCCCGAGGGGCCTGTTCTTGAGGTCATGAGGTTTTTTTATCAGTAATCGCCCATTGGTACTGACTGCTTTGCAGACTCTCAGCCTCTGTTGGCTCATTCAGGTTTAGGTGATCATTGTAGAGGAAAGAACACTTCCTTGTCCTTAGTCTAATTTTAGATCAAGGGCTGGCATGGAACTGGCTTTGGCAGCATTGAGTGATAATGTCTCATAGTGATGTATACAAATAAAGTAATCAATCTGTCTTTATTGGTTCCTTCAGATGACTTTGAAATGCATAATTGGAAGGTATTGAATTATGGAAATCATGGTTGAAATTACTGGGATCCCTTTGGAATGGTCACACTCTCGCTTCTCTTTTAAGGAAAAGTTCACCTGATCAAAGGCCTTTTTACGGCAGAATGCTTTGTTCTCCCCTTTGTTCAGCACGTACCTGAGACTTTCAGGAGGGTGTTAGGAGGCCCCAAGAGAAATGAATCCACTACATTCCTGCAGTATCTGTTTCCAAGAAATCTGTTGATGCAGCGTAGCAGGCAACTCAGAATCTGTTTTGGACACCCTGAAAATTTTTATATGCTTTTTGCTTTTCCTAGTATTATGCTGCCCAGGCTGCAGTAGAAGTTCTGGGCAGGCTCTAGAAACAGATGACCATCTCCCCTGTCACAGCTTTTAGCTGTCTCATAGCGTGACAAGATTAGAATCAAGGCCGTTTGAGCACTAGAGAGGAGCTTCCTAGTAGTATGCTCACCACTTGCTTTTAATGTTGAAAGGAAAAACAAGATAAAGGGATTGAAAATGTTGACATTTTTACGTCCAGAAAACTTCTTTAGAGTCTGTCCGTGCAGTTAGATTCATTGTAGGTAGGGTCCCAATTCAGCATAACAGTTAAACACTGAAGCTAGAACATTATTTTATCTGAACTGAGGACTAAATCAATTACATTTAAAATGGAGAGAGTGCAACAACTAATCCAAGTACATTCTATAAAATTCCCTACGTCATTCCTCAAATATGTTTTCTGCAACTTGCTGCAGCCTATTTGGACTATGATATGATATAAAGGGTTTACTGGAATTCATCTGGGATAACCTTTCTGCAATGTTTTGTCTTTGCCTTTTGNACTATAAAACATTTGGCACAGAAAATCTTTACTGTCTTTGGAAATTAGGCTTACTTTGCACCACTAGTAAAATGTATTTAATTTACTTCCAATGGCCAGTAGACAATTTGATCAACTCTAATTTTTATATAGCTTTATTTTCATGCAGATTTTAATATTAAAATTCATTTAAAAGCCATCTTTTCTGAATGTAAAATAATAATTATCAGTACCAGCATCATGAGAACATTTCTGATGGCATTTGCTTTGGTTAAAAATACAGTCTTTGTTTTCTGCTTACATTTAATTGGCAGGGTTCCTTTAAAGTTTACTCTTGGCCCTGAGACTTGAGAGTGCAGTCAGGCATGTGGCTGAGAGCAGTCCTAATAGGCAGGCTGCATAACCTCACCAGCTAAACCTCACGGGCTACGAGGGGGTTGATCACCAGGGGAAAAACACAGTCCACTGCCGCTCAAGCTAGCATGAACTTTACATACTGCCTGCCTTGCTGATTGATTAAAAATGTAGTCATCCTTAAAGGCAAATCACCTAAGGACTTACAATAAGTCACAATACAAAGATGGTTTTATGTAGTGTACTTTTACGTAACAGACCCTTGCAGGATGAGGACTTTGTTTGCAGTCAGTGCAAGTTGGTTGGTGACTCCTGTTAGCTTGCTGGTTGAGGCAGGTTCTTCTGAATCAGTTCACGTGGAAACCAAACTGCACCTGAGCAAACACTGGAAGGTGGGGAAGGAATTGCTTTCAGTTCACAGCCACAAAAGTTAGAGTGACTTATGCATGTTCCAGTTGGGAAAACTTTCCCTCATGGCCGATTGTTTGATAAGATATGGCAGGAATTAATTTTAGTGGGGCTAGTAAACATGAATTATTGTATGGCTGGCCCCTTTCTAGCTGAATTTAGAGGTGTATCTGGAGGAAAAATGTTAATCAGAGTCTATGTCTCAGTTGCTCTGATGCCCTTAGTCAACTGGTACGAGATAACATACAGGAAAGCATTTGCATATATATTCTCTAGGTACCAAAAACAGTAAGCAAAGAGATGTACGTGACAGTCCATTTGCTTCTTATGGTAGGCTTAATGGTTTGTAGCTGCAGTTTCAGCTCAGCTGGGAGAGCAAAAGGAACAGAAGTGCAGGTCAGTGTGCAACAGCACATTGTGGCCAGCCCAGCAAAGTGGACTCTGAAAGAGTACTAATCCCATCGATAGTCAGCCACTGGGTCAAACTGTTGACAGATTTTCTTGTGTGAAGTACGAGGCCGGGGGGGGGGGGGGGGGGGATGTTCCTTTTCCAAGCAGATGTGATGCACTACCAGTGTGTGCTAGCAGTCCTCTTTTCACTTAGGCAGAATATTTCAATATGGGCATAAATTCTTTCAGGTGCTGCTCATTAAAACTGTGGTGAAGAAGGTAAAGGCACAGCAAGTTGCCTGTCTTAGGATTATCTGTCTGGCCTAGCATATACTCTACATGTTAGGGTAGAGACCACTCTGTCTAGTGTCTCACAACATGTTGATAGTAAGAACGGGATTCAGACAGGCAATGCTGGCTCATATCCAAAATATGTTAACTATATGTGTATATATCAAACTTGAAGTATTTAAACAGACCCCAACTCTGGCGTATCAAAGTGTCTAGAAAACATGTTTCTTCAAAAGAGCCTTTTCTACTTTGGAAGAAGCAAGAAAAATAGTAACAGGCAAGATATATTACAAAATCTGGGCCTCAGTCCAGGAAAAGCACAAGTTTCCAAGATCCTCACATTTTTACATTATGGCCTATACTGAGGTCAAACCTTTTTAAGGTGCAGATTTTTCTTCTCGGTACTTGAAGAGGAAACAATGTGGGTTCGTTTCCGTTTTGTTTCTTTATGGTGCGTAAAGGAATCCTGTGATATTTGTTTTTTAAAAGGTTGCGGCTTCTTTTTTATTGCTAGGTTCTATTCTTGTCTTGTCTTCTGGTTAGCAATGAGTCTTGCTGGGGCTCTTAGGGCTGAGGATTGTGGACTCCTCCTTGAAGAGGGAAGGATACTGAAACTTTAACAGACTTTCTCCAACATGCTTTTTAGCAATCAAAGAAAGCCTGTGAAAGCTTGAAACTTCTCAGTCTTTGTCCATTTAAAACAGGTTTTGCTTTCATTGTATTTCATAATCCTACCAGTTTTCCAGTCCTCCAGAGTCTCACTATAGCAATGAGATAAATAAAGCATGAATTGCTATTGTCTGAAAAGAAGGCACTGGGACAAATATCTCAAAGCTAATATTAATAAAGGGAAAAAAAGCTGAAAAAATATCCTATTATTTTGTATAGGATAGGGACAGCCCTTAAAGATTTTTATAGGATCAAGATAAAACCCCTCAGTGGGTTCAGCAGTTGATCTCTTCTGACTACAGGAAGGGAGGATGTAGCCAGGGGACCGCTCTGCTCCCGGTACCATCCCTGTAGAGAGCAAACTGGCATCAGCACGGGTCAGTGTCCAAGGATGGTTTCTGATCCCTCTCGTGGGTTCCCATGAGGGCAGCGCTGGGATGACTCCAGATCAGGACTGTGTTCAGCCTGCCAGAGCAGTTGGTCCTGCCCTGCTGGTTTGTACCAGCAAGAGTGATAGCAGGTATATTATATATTACCGTGTGCCTTTGGCCTTGCTGTGTAGGCACTAACAAAAATATTTTCCACTCATCCCCCTGCCTGCCACAGTTAATCTGTGCACTCACTCTTTTTAATGCTGTATGTGGATACATGCAAATGTCATTACTAAGATACTTTGTTTGGGTTTATCTTACTTTCTATTTGCTTTTGAATGTAAAGGACCCCAAGGTATTTCATACTAGGGCACATACTGACCATTCAGTGGTGCTAGTAAGAAAAGAGAGGTAAGATATAATGGAGATGCATCTCTTTCTAGCCAGTCAGCTACGTAGTATAACACTGATGCTACTTTCATATTTTTCATGAATCACTGACAAAGTCAGTATCAATCTTATGAAAGAAGGTAACAGTTTCAAGTGGCTGCTCTACTATACATTAGCAACATGTACATCCATTGCATGGTCTTGTCTGTACACAGATACTGGTTGAACATTTTTGCATGTATTGACAGTCTGACAGATGGAGAAGACTTTAGACCTACCATGTTTGTGCTTTGCAGATGCCCGTATGTCCATCCTGAGCTCATCCAACCTGCTGTCTGTGTGGGCTGGCTCGGCGCAGTTGCGTTGGCCTGACTTGGCATGGGAAGTGCTGAGCTGCTCTCCTTGGTGTGTTCGGCGTAGCTGGACATCTGCAGTCTGGTGAGAAGCATGTTACTGCTCTTGCTCGGACCTGTTTGTAGGGCAGCCAGAAAGTCTAGGCAAATGTCCCAATGCTTCTTTTCAGGCAGATTTCTGGACAGATGAAAGAGGACTTGTCTGGTGAAACTGGCCCCTAGTGTAGCCTTAGTACTCTGTCAGTTCTTGGCCTCCTGACTGCCAGTTTAATTCACTATTTAGGGAGTCTTCTCTGAGTTCTGGAGTGCCACAGAACTGGTCTGCCTTTGCTCCATGCATCTCCTCTCCTGCAAGGAAAGCCAACAGAAGGGGCAAAGCTAATTGAAAATTGGTTTTCTCATAATGCCCAGTGACTGGAGTAGCCCAGCAACCTTGCTAAAGACACCATAATTTATAGTGAGAGCAGAAGAGGTGCAGAAGTGTCAGTCATTAGGTTTCAGTCCTGGGCACTTTGCAGGGTGAAGTCTGTGCATTTCTACAGAGACTTCGTCATTTCCATGTTGGTTTCTGGCCTGTTCTTGAATTAAGTGGTAACCTGGGAAGTCCATGCCTTCTACTTCTGCCTTGTAGAAAAGCTTGCTTCATATACAATGAAAGATAAGGGCTTTGTTTTTTGCTGCTAGAGAATGTGTGGGTAGGAAAACATCCAATCTGTCAAACTCTTCATGACTAATAAATATTAACTGCTTCAAGTCTTCTAATTATCTCAATTTTTTAAAATCTGTGGCCAACTACTTAAATATTTAACCATCTGCCAAAAAGCACTCTTGGAGGTTTATTCTACAACATACAGGCAATGTTGTTGAAAATGGAAACTTTTAATACAGTGTCTAGAGGAATATGACATTGATTTTTTTCTTAAGTTGATAAAGATACTGTGTTAAATTTTGTTAGGATCTCCACATAATGACACCCCCAGTCTCCTCTAAACATTCCTCCATTTGAACATGCATGAAGAGCAAATTGGTACAGAAAGGTTGAAAAACTGTCTGTGTTAGGATATCGAACAGTTAGTTAGCCCATGTTGAACACAATGGAGCTAGCCACAGGATATACCCATTGCCTCATCTATGTGATGCAATAACTTAACACAGGAGGATGCATGCAGAACAAGAATAATGATACTCATTTTCTATTCAAGCTTAGCAAAGCAGATGTATACCAGCTGGGCTCCCAGCTCATGGTCTTCTCACTTTCACTTTCTTTTGCATTCTTTGCTTCTCTTGATCTGGCAATGTCTGTAAGACTGATGCCTTGGGGGGCAGGGGAAGAGAGAGAGAGAGAGACTTTGAAATCCCAGGGAGCAAGCAGGAACAATTCAGACAGCAGGTGATATTTCAAAGCCTCAGGTCAAGATGAGTCATGAAGCCCTGAGGCCTTATATCCCATCAGATCCCCAGAAGTCTTCTGAATTCCAGAAGCTTCCTGACCTCTTTAAAGGTAATAATGAATAATCAATACTATATTTGATCCCTTGCATGAAGGCATTACAACAAATGGCACTAGATCTTTTGAAAGGAAGAATAACATTTTTATATTACATTGTAAAATTGCCATGCTCAAGTCTACCTCCTGGCTTATATGCTTAATTATGTAATGACATCCAGATGGACTACAAAGGACTCTTGCAGAAAGCCAGGCTCCTCTGAGAACAAAATGTCTGATAGGAAATGTTTAGACTCTGAGATCCTCTGACACAAAATGACATTTCTGAGGAAGATCTTATATCATTTTTATGGTGTTCTGCTTAGGACAGAGTAACCAAACCAAGCCCATTCTCAATACAAAAGACACTGATTTTTGAAGAGACAGAGCTGACTTCAGGTCCAGTTTCATCAACAGATGAAGAAAATGCCATTCAATGAGATCTTCCAAACGCTATAGAAGTGACCGATGTAAGGTCAAACTTACTTCCCTCCTTTCCCCTCACTCTTCCTTTCCCACCAATTATACTTTCCCTCCCTTGTTATAGTAGAACTGTCTTGTGAGACAAAACAGTGAGTCACATCAGCTTGAACTGTCCTCTCAGTAGTCGGGGAAAGTAAAAATGTCTTTTGACTATGGAATAGACGGTGTTGTGTTACAGATGTCTGACCACACATGGACTTAGGAAACTGTATTTGCAATCCAACTAAGGCAAGTAACCCTGCTGAATTTAGGAAAAAGTCCCAGAGAGGTGACTGCCTCCTTTCAAGATGTGGGGTAATATTTCATTTCCTTTGTTTGTTTGTTTGTTTGTTGTTGTTGTTTTTCTTTTTGTTTTTGTGAAAGCTCTGAAATGCTTGTTTTATAAGTTAGGATCCTGGGATGCCTGCCACATTGGCTAATGTTTCAATCTGATTACATGTGGGAATTGCATGTCTTTCTTGTCTTCTGGGTTGGGATGTGTACATCTTTATTGGTTTATATAACATTTGTCTCTTGTACATAATGAACTGCTAAAAGAAACAGTATGTACAGCCTTGGGTTTGGAGCTTGAGACTATTTCCACTAACAGTGCACCAAGGGCATACTACAACACAAAACCTTTAGTATTGATCCTGACATGGACCTCACACCATCCCTGCCAGTAGCAAAGTCCATTAGTGGAACTCTGACTCTGGTTGTGCATTCTATTAATGGCTGAAAGCTCTTCACGCAGTGAAGAGGCAGAGCAGCTTTGCTTCCCATCAGTGCTGGCTGAGGACAAGGATTGAATGATGCTTCACAAGCAGCGACTTCACAGGTTCCCCAGATGAAGAGTCTTGCTTTTATTATCTTTAATATGACTAACGATTGTGTGTTCTGTTTATGAGGTACAGCAATTACTTGCAGGTGATTTTCTTTATTTTCTATTCATTGTGCTTGGCACAATTTCACTAGGTCATTGTTATGACTCTTGAAGACATTCCTAAATTCAAATCAATAGAAAAGAGTCTTTTAAGATGATGAGACACCCACCATTTTCTTAAGTCTTAGGGACAGAAGGTCTGACACCAACCTGCTATCTGATGGAGTCTTGTTAAATCAGGTTTCAAGCATGTTCTGCTCTCCCAGTTCTACCCCTCCCTTGAGTGAAGTTTGCATTCATATTGCTATTAGAAGCAAATATGTATGGAGGGTGGTATTACATGATAAGAAACTATAGCACAGGAACAAGTCCCAGTGTCGAACCAAAGCTCCTTGGAGTTGGTGGGGTTGTGTACAATAATTTCACTGAGTTGCTATTCTGGCAGTGTTAGCTTGAACTTAATTACTCTTTTCAGCTCCTGTTCAAAGACAAAGACTCTATAGCTATTACCACTCTTCACTGACTGTGCTGTAATCTAAGCTTTACTTTTTAGCCTTGCTCTTTTCAGTCACTTGATTCCAAAGTTATTCTTTCCCTCCATACAAACTAGTCATACATTTTCTGTGAGTATACCAGTTCAATGGGATCTTCCAAAAGGCTACCTTTCTGAAGAATAGGTGTGCAAGAAGACAACATCATAATCATAGAAACAGAATTATGGTAAAAGAAGAAGGAAATGTAAAAGATATCACATACTAAGCTGTAATGCTTCATAACGAAGTGTTAGTTTTCTCCTGTTTCTGAATATACTAGGTTTTTTCTTGCTTTTCAGTAAATTCTACTATTTACTATTGGCCTTTGTGTGCTTATCCGTATATATATGTATGTATGTATGTATTTGCATGTGTATATACATATATCTACACACAAATGTGTAGGTATATGTAGAGATATATGCCACAGTTTGCTTTAAGGTAAATTTATAGTAGTTGTTGATAGCTGAAGCAATAAAAGCAGGGAAATTAATATATAAAGGAACAGAGTTCCTAATGGTTCTATAAGGCAACAAAAAAGGAGCTTGTATTGTCTTTCTATTTCATAGAAAAGTCCATGACTGTGCATCTAATAATCTCATGAAAGTTGGGACACCAAAGTGGTGGAACGCATTGACAATGAATGCAGCCCTCTTTCCACTGGTGATGGATTTTCTATAGATGGTATCAGTAGGCACAGCAGAAATGAGATGCAGTGTATTCCTTCCCTGGAAGAAAGCTGCGGCTTCTGACTTCTGGGCCTGGAATTTTTTACTCACTTTTGCTTGCTTTGCTAGTTTGGTGATGCTATCAACTTCATGAGAGCTTTTGTTTAGGTTTGTTTTTTTTCCCCCTCTCTCCATTTTCCTTCCACCCACCCTCCCAAGCCCCAGTATTTCCTTTCATGCTTTGGCTGAACGTAAATGAAACTTTCTGACTGCCAAGAGCAAACCTATAAATAAGCATAACCAAAGCAAAACTTAATTTAAATGTTAAATGAAAACTCTGGTCTCACTGTAGCTCAGTCATGCCCTCTGGGGTTGTCAAGTTAGTAGCAGTGTGCTAGTTTTCCTGCATGTGGCAACCACAGTGACAGCAGTCTGGTACAGGAACATCCAGCAAGGTTTAAATTAGTTGAAATGCTGGTAGCAGTCAAGTTATGGCAACACGGTACTCAGCACATGTTAATTCGCCTCACCTTTTCATGTAGGTTTGCTGAGCTCTGTGTTGACACAACTACTGTTGGTTCACAGGTAGATTTTAAGTCTAGCTTGGGGTGTGTATCAGCCTGCGCGATACAGCAGCCACCATATGACTGCAATTTAGACATACAGTACAAGTAGTGTCAGCAGGCTTGCACTGAAAGGGTCTTGCTGTTTTCCCA
The DNA here is from genome assembly GCA_013400195.1 of Aramus guarauna. NCBI lineage: Eukaryota > Metazoa > Chordata > Aves > Gruiformes > Aramidae > Aramus > Aramus guarauna. The sequence goes on along the minus strand of VXBL01009123.1, from coordinate 18,360 downwards.
TCCATCTCCCCGGGGGAGATCAGTGAAAAGGAGGCAAGGTCACAAAGTGGGAGCATCTTGGCCTGTGACCAGGGAGGATGTATACTGCAGTCCTTCTCAAGCAAGCTTGCTTGTAGAGCCCATTTCAAATCTCTGTAAGTCCAGATTCAAGGACTCAGTTATGATTAAGGCCCTAATCTACTGTCTGTGAAAGATTTCCATTGTCTAAGTGGGCAGCTGGAAGAGTCTGAAAAGCCAGAGTCTGCAAGTAAATGGTACTTTTCCACAGATGATACCTTTGATTTCAATATTTACATCCTAAATCACTATTCAACTGTTCGAAGGCTCTGACCCAGATGGCTTTACCTGGCTTGAAGGACTCTTTCCCAAGAGATAGCCTTTCCCTCCTCTGTGGTTAACTGTAAAAAAACATATCAGGCTTTTCTCCCATGTTTTTCTTGCCTAGTCCTATTTGGACTAAAAAAAAAGCAAACAATGTACTGAAGACAAGATTTTCAGTAAATAAAAATGTACTTTGTAAGAAAAGGGTTGGAAGAGTTAAAAAAGTAAAAGAGTCCATTCCAAGCCTTTACATTTTGAAAACATTGATGAAATTAGTTTTTCACTGTTTTACCAGCACTACTTTCAAGCTTCCTTCCCACGCTGTTGTGCAAGTCACTTGCAGAGTACTCAGGGATACAAATCTTCACCAAGCCTGACTCCTAGTTTCTCTGACAAATGCTCCTGCTGTGAAAGAAGAGGCATTCGGCTGCCCTGGATTGAGCAGGCTGTCAGACATCCCCAGAGAAGTTACCATGAAAAGAAGCTTCTTCAAAACTTTGTTTAAAGTGAGGGCTGTTAATCAAGGCCTTGGTGCTCTCATTAGAGAGGGGAGGAACAATTTAAAGTCAGGAAGCTGCAGTATATGAAAGTCATGAAATTGAAATGAACGCATCTTTTGCCAGCTGGTTTCACACCCCCAGTTGGCAATCCGCAAAGGTTTAGAGGGGGAATTAAATCCATTTTTCAGCAGAAATAACTATTTTTGTGATTATCATATAGATTCCATGAGCTACACTTTGGTTCTATCAAGACAGGCAGGCAGCTGCATGAGAGGTGGAAAGAGAGAAAATGATTGAGATGAAATCACCACCAACAGCTACTGCAGGCAAGAAGGCAGCATTGGATCCCAGCCACAATACTTCGGCAACCTGGTTTGAATGGGCCTGATGGGATGCCATAATGTAACCTACACTGAACAAGGTACGTGGAAAGCTGTCTGACATGGGGCTCTATTCCAAAGAAAAAAAATACAGATTCCTTCCAGGCTTTAATTGCTTTTATTTTACTTGTTTTGCTCTTGGGGTTAAGATTGCCTTCAATAAAATGAGATTTTAAAAGTAGAGTGAAATAACACTCTAAACCAGAGTCAAGTGAGAAGAGTTTGGAGAAAAAAAGGTTTTTCTCAGTGTCAGTCTTTAAACCAGCTGAAAGGCACAAATGAAATGGGTGACTGAAGTTTCTTTTCATTGTACAGGGTACAGTTCTGTTCTTTTGGTTTTGTTTTTGTTTCCTCCCCCCAAAAAATCGCTGACCTTCTAAGTCCATTAAGCATTATAAGCGTGGAAGTAATTTTGGTCAGGAGATTGCTGCCTTAGTTCAGAACTGATGACTCAGCTCCTACCTTTACCAGCTCTGGGCACAACCTTACCCTCCAAGCACAAATGGTGCAACTGAGTTTCTAGCCGCAGACCAAATCTGTTTTGTGTATCAAAGGTCAGGATCAAGTCCTCAGCTGTGAACTGCGGGAGTATAAATACTTTCTGGCAATTGGACTTTTGTTGTCTGGTGTATCTTCCTAGCCAACAATTGTGGCGCCTGCTGTTTCTGATAGAAATTTCCCCATCCCCTTTTGGATTACTGGAAATTCATCCCTGTGCAAAGAGCACATGCATCTCTTGAAGTCTCAATTTATGTCCCGTCGTGATTATTTAAGAAGTGCCTGGGAGCCTTGTAGGGACTCAGCCCTGGGATGAACTAAAGATTACTTTCTATTTACTGCAAAGTACCAGAAAGTGTCATAGCCAAACATCCCTGGCAGGAAAGCAGAGAACTGCTAACTGTAGCACTCAGCTACCTCACCACCCGGGTGACTTGAATGCCCAGAGTGGCACATGGGTGGAAGGTCAGTGTACTTCCGTGTTAAAACAGAGAAAAGGGAGGATGGGAAGGAGAGAAAATAAGTGACCTTTGTGAGCTCCCTTCAAAACTGTACTAATTTAGACAGCAAAAGGTGAGGAGGACTATCCATAAACTCTAGGCATTGGTTTAGCGGTTACTAAATATTAGGGAGAAAAACTGCTTTTCTGTCTAGAAAATGGCACGTCAGTCCTTGAAGGCTTACTAGCGAGACTCTGTTGTACCACCTCATTACTTGAAATATCCCACCTGTGAATATTTGTTCTGTTGTGAAATGGAAATAAAAATGGGCAGGTCGTGGTTTTAGAGACTGGGTTTAGAGACATTTTTTAATTCTGTCTAGAATACTCCACTGATTTATCCAGCAAAAGTGAAGAGAAATATCCACAGTCTCTTGTTGTTAGTTTGCCGGTTATTGAATACTGTAGAAAAACTGCAGATCAGTAGTACACAACCTTTTCAGAACCCATGTGTCATTCTGACAACTTTCCAGGACCAAGGGGGGCAGACTTAATCTGCATACATATTAACATAAATTTACATAGGAATTGAATCAGAGATGAATGCGCGCAGTTGTTATTATTGTGTATTTACAATAAACTTCACTGTAAGTGTTGACAGCACTTCACAAAACAGAGAGGAAGACAAAACACTCTTTGAGAGTCAAAGAGTAAATGAAGCACCATTTTCCTGAAAACGGTTCCTCATGTCTTCCCAAAAATTTTACATGGCCACAGGCATCGAGGAATGCAGCTTTGAGGCTGTCAGATGGCTGCTACATTTGCATGAATGGCAAAATAAATCTGATCTTCCACAGAGAGGAACGTTCTGTGGTTGGAGGGACTCTGATTCTTTTCAGGGATGGAGATACGGATTCTGGAATTTCTGTACCCTCCTCCAACATTGTATCTCAACACCAACTTTTTTACTGATCTACGTGAGTTCCATCTCTCTGAGATCTGTACAGCAAGAGGAAGAGTTTCACTTATCTTACGTTTCTGTCTACTTGCTGACTTACTCACTGTTTACCCACTGGAGCTGGCATCTATGAGTCAGAGGTGAGTCCTGAGCCTGTACTGGAAGAGGGCTTGCAACACTGCTGCAGATTTGAGGGCAAGACAAGGAAAATTTGCTGTCTCCTGGTATGGAAAAGTCAGTGGTGCACAGTAGGGTAACAAGGACAACTCTTTCATGCTATTTCATTCCAAAAGAAAGGACTCCCTCTGAAAAGACCTTTAAATAGATGTGCTTTTGATGTGGACCACAAGGAAAAAATATTCTAAGGTTGATTTTTTTCAAAAATTAATCAGCAATGGGCATTGACATTTAATAAAATGGCCTGTAGCATCCCTGGCCATAGAAGATCCTGGGAAAAACTCCAAACTGCCAACACAATCGCTGGATAAGCCAGCCTAAGGGACCTGGAGGGCACTGCCAGAAGAAATATCCCCTTTAACTTTCAGCCACAGTGATGTTGTGCATTCATTACCAAAGAGGTGGAAGAACAGCATGATGTGCTCTGAATAAATTGTTCAGTATACTTGTTTAGATCTTGGATACTCTTATTTAGGCCGTTATACTCAATGTCTTTTCTCTTGAGAAAGGGCAGAATAATAAGGAAATGGATGTACATGTCCAGCACAGCTCTCTCTGTACTATGTTTTTGGGGGTCATGTTGTTCAGGAAATGAATTAAATCTTAAAACCATACACCTGTCAGTTCAGATAAATCTGATTTAGACCCAGGGTTGAATGTGGCAGCTCAGGAAACATCTTGTTTAGAACTAAGTGGATCCCAGCAATGGTTTGAAGGTCAGATGTGGTACAGGTAAAAATCAGAGTAAGCCCCTGCAACCTTTACGGGAAATGGAGCACTGTGGGAGCCCGGTGATGTTCAGAACGTCTTTTGGCAGGTCTGACCTCCCTTGGGAATCAGAGAAAAGTGTCTGTGAGTTGGGGCACACAGTCCCAAGTGGTTTGCCATGGCAGCTTAACTAGGCACCCTGCATCAGCTACTGCTCATATGTGAGCTCATAGCCTGTGGAGAGTATAAATGATGCAACTTATCCTAATCTCTTTGCCTCCAAGTTATCTCTGTGAGCCTAGTTCTGAAGAGGAGAGAGGAACAGTGGCCTTTTTAGATACTTCTCTGGTGGGCCCAGCCTCAGGCTGTGACTGCAGCTGGAGATTGATATGGTAGCACATGTCTCTTCGTCAAGTTTTTCTGGGCTGTTTGGTTCAAAAACTCATCTTTTATGCTGTATGAGTCACTTTGCTGTTGGCACTCTAACACAGGAGAATGAAACAATCCTTCTGCAAATCTTGGGACAATTGTTTGCCATCCTAAAACATACTCATGCCTTATGTCTGAACAAAAAATCATAAATAATGTTATCCCTGTGAATCAGAGTAACCCAACTCAGGGCTTTTGCTTACAAATCATCCCATCAATTATTCAGCCAGTTCCAATTTGGGTGACTTGCTGAACAGTTAATAAATTGATATATCCTAAATTGGATTAGTGACAGGGTGGATTATGTAAGGACTTTCACTGCAGAGCCCCAGGTCCTATCCCCTGCTGCAATAAATACTTATTTTTTAATAGAGTATGGGATAAATCCAAGAGACTGGGAAAGCTTTGGTTTAAAATGCACTGTAGCCTAGTGGTTAGAGACATTTCCTGGGAGAGACAGTCTCAGTTCTCTGGTCTAACTCAGGCAGAAGAGGGAACTGAAATTAATCTCCAGCCTCCCAAGGGACAGATCCAGCTGCCAATAGACAGGAAGGCAGTCATGTTCCCTCCAGGTGCTTTCTGTGAGGCACCCACCTAGGACACAAGTTCTGGGAATGCAAAAGTCCAGCAGAGGAATGCTTAGTTTGTGAAAGTGCAGATTCAAGCATCGAGCTCCTTAGAGCCAGTGTAACACGTCTCCAGCAACTGAAATTCTGTCATGTAATGTTAAGCATCTGTAAACTTAGTTGATCAAATGGGAAGAGTCTTGAAGATCTAAATTTGAGTTCAGGTCCCTAACAGGGCAGCCTGTTACTTTAGTCTCTTTAGGAGTTTAGAATCATGTGCTTTTATGTTTACTATAATCTTTTCAGCTCTTTCCCCAGATTGCTATTTTGAGCTAACCTCAGTACCCACAGAGGGCTCCATGACCCATCCACCGACTGCTGAGTTTGCTATGAGACTAACTGCAACTCTGAGCCTGGTTTTCCTTCCCATCTGGCAGCAAAAATGAACTGCTGCTGACTGAATGACCACTGATTCTCTTGGAAGCAGAGCTATGTGAGCAGCAACAGCCAACTCTGTCACCATTTGTGAGGATTTGTAGCTTGGGCCCTGAGACATCTGGCTGAGATATTTACGCAGTCCTGTATTGCACTCACTGAGGCTCTGCGTTCACATCTGGAGTCTAGACTGAGTGACTCTATGGGCTGGCCTTCAAGCCTCCAAACAGCTCACGTCCCACTTGTTCTCTCACTTTGTCTTTTTATTGCTTTATTGGTTTATTTATTTGCTGTAGGTGCTTCTATCTCATCTCCTCAGACAATCCTGTCACGGCCACTTGAGAGCTTTGGTGAGGAATGGCAGTGACTGAAAGGGACCAGGTAAAAGCCAATGGGACGGGTAGGGGAAAAAGGCTGTGTTGTGGCGAGGCTTCCATTGCATGGTTATGGTAAGGAGGGATGCCTGGTGCTTGATTACGCTGTTTCTTCTGAGTTCTACAGCTGTGATTGTGGGAAATAGTGCTCAGCTGCACACAGTTTGCATTCAACACACTTGACAGGAAGCAGAGGTTGCTGTAAGCTGTTAGAGATGGCCACATGGCTGAGCCAGGCAGGGACCTGAGCTGCCCACTACCCTTGGTTAGATCCTGCAGATACAATCTGGGTCATCACAGAGCTGTTCTACCTCATGTTGGTTGGAGTTGGTCCCTGTTCATTGTCACGCTTTGAGGATGAGGAGCAGGGGGTCAAAGCCTAAAACAGGACATGATGGTTAGTATTCAGTAACCCAAATGTAGAGATATGAGGTATCTGAGACATTGGCCCAGGGCTGGCAGATGCAGGACAGGTCCTGTGGGAGAGACTTTGGGCACCTAAAAGAGACATCCAGGTTTAGGAAATTAATCCCTTCAGTTAGTCATACATTTTGTCTTTGTGCTTAGTTGCGTGTTTTGAACATGGGATGCTCAGAGCTTTAGCCCCATGCTGGTGCTGTACTTTCACTACAGGTGAACTCCTGCTTGATCTGACACTGTCCCTAGCTGTATCAGCAGCTGCTGCCTGCCCTGGGAGCAAATCTTCACAAATGTTGCTGTCCTTATTCCCAGCCTCTCTTCATTTCTTTCCCTTGGCCCTTTAATCTGTTAGTTCCACTCGCTCCTCTGTCTGTCCCATATTCTCCTTGTAACAGTTTTCCTTTGTTTTAGATTTCCCCGTTGCCTAACAGCCCTGTCTGCCACTGCCGAAGAAATACTGCTAGGGAGTCAAGGGCTAAGTATTGCTGACAGCAGCAGGGTTATGACCTGGAAATGTAGTGGAAAAACTGTATGGGATAATAGTGAAAATGTATGTAGTGCATGAAAAGATGGGTACTATGGGCGTACCTGTTTGTGTAGGTAGATCTTTATCTATTTGGATATAGATAAACCATAATCTATATTAAGAGAATGTCACAAACTATAGAAATTCAAACACTGAAATAGAATTTGATTCACCCTTTAAAGAAGGGTAAAAAGGGATTTCAGGTATTCTCTGTGCACTCAAAGTAGCCAGCAACAGCACGATGGCAGTTCTAAGTAAAGGACCTTAATCAGAGTATATAAAAAGACTGGAATGATGTCTGAACAACATGTCCAGGTCCCAAGCATTGTCTCTTTCCTGCTATCAATGACACCCATTGTGCAATAACAACATTTGCATGGAGATACGTCCTGTTTTGTGAACGGAGAATATATTGAAGCAGCCATAGGGCTAGAAAAGTCCCCAAGGGCCCGCCTGCCAGCTGCTGACTGATGTAGAGCTGCTGCTGCTGATAATAGGGTACATGTGCTGGCTTTGAGCTGAACTAGGCAATCTGGGGCACAGTCAGATGTGCTCAACAAGGATCAAGTTCAAACCTGTTTAAGAACTTAGTTCCCGTCAGTGGTGATTTAAGCTAAGTAGTTTTGCTGTGTATTGGAAAGGACGAGGAATGCTCACAGTCAGCTACTTCATCTTGGCTGTCACAGTGGTGATTTCAACACAGCCAGGGGAGTCAGAAAGGCAACAAACAGCTGAGATCTGTGACATCCTAAATCACGCAGACACAAGCTGCTAAAGGTGTGTTTCCATTAGATGTTTGCCTGCTCCTATGTAGCAGAGTTATGCTACACACTTCACTCTCTCTTTCCAAGTAGTTGAAATCAAGCGGTACCTAAATGACTTTGAAGATGTAGATCACTGTTCCACAATGGAAATGGCTGCTGTTGGTTGAACGTTGCTGATCCAGTCAGGAGCTCAACTGCTGCAGGCAAAATGTCAGTGTGGGTGAGGCTAGAAAATGAAGATTTTTGCTGTAAAGATTGACGTACCATCATTGGAGAGAAAATGCAAATTCCCTCACTCTACTAAATGCTCTCACAGGAGAGGAAATTAAAAAATGATCACTGCAAGATTCAAGAAACATAACCACACTAATAGTTAGGCAAAAGAGCATTGTCCATGACATCTGTGTTAATGTCACCTGAATTCATCATCAGCCATGTTCCTTCTAGGGATATCCCACATGTGCTAAGCAGGATATACTTTTGTGTGGATAGTGTTTCACACCATCCAGTATCACAGAGATCAGCTATATAGTTTTCCAAGCTTGGGAGCCAGAGTTGGCCTTGTATCAGAACAGTCATATTGTGAAGTTGCTGAGCGTGGCTCCTCTGTATTTCCCAAAATTATTCCCTTCCTTCATCAGAAAAGCATGCGTTGCACAGCAGGAAACACAACTAAAGATCTTCCTAATGATTATCAGCTCCTGGAAGTATTAATGCCGTATTAATTCTGATGGAGAAAATGAGTTCTGGAGCAGCAGTTCAGCTGTAACTATTCAGTTTTTTCCTGAGAGATGCCCAGTGAGGGCACCTTCAGGCAGATCCACAAAAGTATTTAAGCCCTAGGTAGGCCCCTGAGCTGAAAGTGAAACCCAATATCAAGATTTGTGCTGGCTGTGTCAACAGGAGTTTAGATATCCCCCCCGCCCCCAAAAAAAAAAAAAAAAAAAAAAAAAGAAAAAAAAAAAAGACACAGTTATTAACTACCTTTCTGGCTTGGACAAACTATGGTTGAAATGAAGATGACTTCTTTCCGGAATAAATTGTTCTGTCTGCTAAGGGACCACTTTATAGTGAAATGGCAGGTGAAGAAATACAAGGAAAATGGTTTCAATCTTGTTATCCTGGCAAGGATCCCACTGACCACAATAGTATTTTACCTTTGCATGGATTAAGAGAACAGCGGGATCTGAACAGCTGGTCACTTAGTTGGGTTGTTGGTATTTCTAAACCTATAATAAGGCAGTGCTGAATGTAAATATCTTATAATCTGAATACAGAGATCTTATAGCATCACTCAAGGCCTCTTGAAGGCAATGCATGCAACATACGAATAGAAGCTGTAATCTATAATGCCACAAATCCTTTAGGAGGATTATCTCTGTTATCTCATCTGACATCAGAGAATTACATGTAATACAGACACATAAATGGCTTAGTCACAGAAAGATCCTTTAGAAAAAGGTAGCAGAGAGGAAGTTTTGTTTGTTTCTAAGCTGGTGAGAAGAGGGAAAGCTCTGCAAATGACAAGTGGATCGGAGCTAAAGTCCTGTTCGGCTTCACTGCGGATCTTGGTCACTTGGGAGAATTGGCCAAGGGAACTGAGTCCTCACTGTCTTAATTTGCATGTAGTCATTTTCAGCCACGCAAAGGGTGGATGTCATACATGCTCGTGCCTCCATTTCTCTTCAGCTAGGTTCAGGCAGTCTGCATGAGTGTCGGGGGCTATGGAAAGTGTAAGACAATCAATGATTAAACCCTGTAGCTCCACATTAGCCAAACAAAAGCCTTAGATTTGAGTAACTCAAGCTCAGGATAGGATTGCTTGACTTATGAGGTTCAGTTGCATAGCTAAACAGAAGATTTACTCATTGCAAAGCCAGCCTAGATTCGTTTTTGATAGTTCTCTCCTATTGCCTTCACTTATTTTTCTTTATAGGACCCTGCTGGTTTCTTCAAAGAGAAAACGGATAAAGTATGATGCAGTTTCCCTGCTGTCTGTGACTTTCCTTATGCTTCCTACCTATCTTGTCTCTTTATCCATCTAGATGAATGAGATTCTAACCTAGTCTTGTACACTTGCTCTAGTTACGTTATTCCTCTCTCCTTCACACCTGTGTATCACCCTATTTTTCTTTTAAAAATCTCACTCTGACTCTTTTATTAACAATAAAGCAGATTTGGTCTTTCCCTTCTTAGAAATACTTATCAGCATCCCTTCCCTCTCCACTTACCAACCAATTACCAAATCTTTTCTTCCTTTCATCTCTAATTGCATCTCTAACAGCACTGAACGTGTTGTTTATTGCCTATAAGCCAATGTCAGAGGTGCTGTCTTAGACCCTCTCCAGTCCAGCCTCTACACTTCTCATTCATCTCAAACTACTCTCACCAAGCTCTCTAATGATGGTAGGACAAAAGGAAAAGAAGGGAAAGGACATGTTGGCATACCTTGTAATTTTAAATACCTATTTTGTATTCTCCTGTTTTAGGAACTGATTAAAACCCTACTAAAATTAATGAAGTCTTTCCATTAACGTAATGATCCTTATACCAGGACCAGCAAAATCATACATTATGTGAGTCAGGGTTCAAGCAGGAATTCCAGTATTTTCATTCATACATGGCTCATTTCCTGTAGCTTTCACACTGTCCTTTCCACTCCACTGACCTCTGTCTGATCGTATACAATCTCCTTTATATTCCCTCTTACAGGATAAGTAGTTGGATGTGCATAGAAGAATGTTCCATTTTCTGAAAGAAGTTCTTGGATTCCCTGAAGAGATTAGTACAAAATTTTAATTAGGGCCATTGGCAGAGTTCCCAAATGCTGGTATATTAGGCTGTGGTTTTCATTTTCATCACCCGTTTTGGTTCCTATGCAATGCATAGGATTTCTGATAAGTAGTTTACTTAAGACGATGCACGTTTTTGTCCATCCCGTTGATACAGATGAGTCATGATTAGCAGCAAAGTCTTGTCTTTTCCTTCCAAAGGCTGGGGAGGTTGCCTAATATTCTGAGGACAATTGTCCAAAAGATGTCAGAGTTTGAAGTGACCAATAAAATTTCCACTAAAACTCTGGAAGGCATACAGGATGCAAGAGTCATTAATTAAGCTCTAAGAACCTACAGTGCTGTGGGAACCTGGCATAAAATACACAAGCTGAACTTTGTTTGCAACTTCCTTCTGTTTAGGAATTCATTAAAGGGCTGAAGCATTCGCAGAGATTTCAGGACCCAGTGCTAGAATGGCTAATTGCTGGCTTGGTCTTTTGTATACAGTGTAGCACATAAAAGGACTGTGATCAAAGAATGCAGGTGCTGCTGAGGGCAATGAGAATGCAAGTATGGTGATTGCTTGCCGGATACAATATATAACGTTTCATTTAGCTGTGCTTTGCTTTGGTCCATGATAGGATTTTGTAGGAATTGCTGAATGATTTTGACTGAAGTGATTTAATAAATGCATTGTTTAAGCAGAGCTAAAAGTTTATACTTCTTCTTTCATCTTGCTCCTGTTTCTCCCCCTTCGAGCACCTGAGGGAAACATAACCACTACTACAGATCTAACTTAGATGAAGGCTTTAGTAAGTTTAAGTTGGTTTCACCTTCTTCAATCCATTGGAGTACCGTTAATTTTTGCTGTTAATTTTTGTAGTGGAGGATAGCCAAGTTACACGGTACAGCTTAGCTTACATATCTTCACAGTGATAGCTAAAGAAATAACAAGTAATTTTATGACTATATTTACGATACCTAAATTTTATTCAGTTCCTGCTCTAATTGTTCTCATCTTGCCAATCTTTTCATATATATTGTTCTCATCAAATAGCAATGAGAAGTCTATGGTGAAGCTTTCTCCTTTTTTAACAACCATCTTATTTGATCACCCCCCCAAAATAGTATAAGCCATATGAAACAAGTGGAGCTGTGGACCCTGTCTTGGAGAGCATGCATGAGTAATTAAATAATATGCCCTTCTGTCACCATTTTTGCAGGGAGGGGAATTAAAATCTGTGTTCACAGGCTGAGAGCAGGTGTCTGTGATGAGATCCCATGCTGTGACATGCATGCAGCACATTCTTACATGAAAAGCCCTGGCTGATGAAATGACCACAGGAAGACAACATGGAACCCTCCTGGCATGATCAGAAGAAGCTTAATTAAGCTCTGTGGTTAATTTTAAAGTGAGTGTGTGCCTGTTTTAGAAGAGCATTAAGAAAAGGGAAAACATGGCTATTTTTTATTTGTATTCTGGTCTTCCTGGCATTCCTCAAGCAAACTGTCTTGCTTCTTGCGTGGTCAAATGATACGGTGACTCAGAAGTGAACACACACATCTTTACGTAGATGGGATTTACTAACTTGTCCAATGTGGTTTTAGAGTTTGTTTCTTAGCTGTGGACATTTTTTTCCTTTGGCAGAAGTCAGCACTGAACCCACAGTTTCTGCAGTTATTCTCGACACAGTTGTTTTAGTTGTAATTATATGACTGAAAGCATACATAGACTACAAAATCTCTATAATCTTGTTAGAACTTTCATTAGAGAAGGTAAAAAGAAAATTGGGCAGGACTCAGAGAACAGATGAATGTTTGTGTTAGAATGATTAAGAAAAAAAAAAAAAAAGACAGTAGTACTGATGGCAACAGTGCTTTGCCTTGTATTACTGTGCTTTTCCACAATGGAACTTAAAATGCTTTACTGATTTCTGTGAAGTGACTTGAGAAATTCTTTACATGTGCATGACTAAGGCTGTTGAAATAGTGGTAAAGCAGAGGTTTGAAAAGTGAAGCCACTTGCTCTAACAATGCAGTGAGTCAGTGATGAAACTGGAAAGTCAAGACTAAAGTACCCATGTCTACCTTAATGTGGAACATGTGGTGAAAAACTGTAGCCTAGCTATATATGGATTGATGGAGTGACGAAGAAAAGCTTAAGGCTTCATAAACACCTTTGCTTTTCTCAAGAGAAGAATTTGTTCTCTCTTCCTGGTCTTGTTTTGTAGGATTTGGCTTTTTCTTTTAACCTTAATACAGACTAGGTCCTTCTCAAACATGAAGGAAGGCTCTGAGAAATTCATTAGCCAAATTAGACATAAAATAATGAGGGGGTGAGAAGGAGGCAGTAAAGGATGGGGGTGGGAGCGCAAACATGGACAAGGATAGCTAGAGACAGTTCTCTTTGAGGGTAGCTGATTGAAACAATGGTACAGTACCTTGACTAATGTAGAGCTAATTAAAACTGTATAGGACAAAGCACTTCTAAATATACTATAGGGAACAATCCTTCTAATGTAAATCCATCCCAAATGAAATTCTGTTGACTTCAATGGGTTTTCTTCTGGGATGAATTTGGTCTGATATCCTAATAAGTCTTTTCTGTCTCTAATTTCTAAGGACCTTTTGTCAGAATCATAGCAAGGAACTTTAGTCTGGCTTTCAAAAGTGCTGAACACCCGAAACTCCCACTGAGGTCTCCGGGAATTACAGGTACTCAATAACACTGCAAATTAAACCTGAATTAACTGTTTCATGTTTGTTGTGAGTTTGCTTTCTGTACAGTGTCATCACATCTGTAAAATAACCTTAAGTTAACCTCCTAAGCCTTCTGAGGCAGAAACTTCCTACATATAGGTACAGTGCCTCACACAATGCAATACAGAGCTTAGCAAAGGCCTCTAGGTACTAATACAATAAAATTAATTAGTAAAAACAAGAGTAAATTATAAATTCACAGTATCTGTATTTGCAGGGCAATGGGGAATACATATTTGGTCTGGTTATGTATAGATGGGCCTACTTTTGTTACCCAGTTTCCAACCAACTGTCTGTGGTCTGATTTGTCAGATAAATTATGCCCAATATGTTCATAGTTTCTGTGAATTTGGAAAATGTGTCTTTTTATGACTCTAAAAAAACACAGTGAGAAACAGTCAAGAATAAATGAATGCTTTCAGCACAGAATGAGTTCCCTTCACTCTTCAAGTGCTATGGATTCATGTACTTCTAATAAAATCTTTGTGTAGCCATTAAATTTACAGTGGAAGTTACAGTTGGCATCTTTGAGGTGACCAGGACTATCATGTAAAACCACATTAGAATTCTTTTGAAGTGTTCGGGTCAAACACAGAAGATGCTTTTTGGAACATTTTTCCTTTTACTGCACTACTATTGTAAATCTGCTCTGCTTTATCTTCCACTCCATGGAAGATGCACATTGTGTAGATCATAGAATCACAGAATGGTTTGGGTTGGAAGGGACCTCAAAGATCATCTAGTTCCAATCCCCCTGCCATGGGCAGGGACACCCTCCACTAGACCAGGTTGCCCAAAGCCCCATCCAACCTGGCCTTGAACACTTCCAGGGAGGGGGCAGCCACAGCTTCTCTGGGCAACCTGCTCCAGCATCTCACCATGCCCATCGTAAAAAATTTCTTCCTTATATCTAGCCTAAATCTACCTTCTTTCAGTTTAAAGCCATTACTCCTCATCCTATCACTACATGCCTCTGTAATAGGTAATAATAGATAATGATAGTGTTTTAATAACGCATTTCTTTCTCTCACTTAACTCAGTTTTATCTGAGAAAAAAACCAAGTAAATGCCCAGCCACAGAAAGCCCCAACATTTAATGAGTTGTACGTTTGTGGTTTTTTGTTTTTTTTTTTTCCTGAGGGCTCTCTCTGAGAAGAGGTTTACTAGTTTATCTCTGTTATTTTAAAAAACAGATCTGTTTGATTACTCAATGTTTGGTTTTTAAAAGGGAAGCTCCTGGGGATCTTAATAATATAATGCAACAGGGAAGGAATATAATAGACTGGTTTGAAAAAAAATACAATGAGGGGAAAACATAACATACAATACATTTGGTGTGAACTTTTCCCAGAGGATTGCTTGAGCATCATAGTTCACTTACAACCAGAGTACAGTGATGCTGGGCAGCCTGCCAGTGCTCGTTATTGTAGTACTGTGTGAACCAGTTCCCTGGTAAAGAAAGAAAAAAGGGAGAGACTTTTCTTTGCCTTTCATTGGTGTCCCACACTTTCCTCTCTGCTCTCTCTGAATACCCTCCTGTTCTACATCAAGGTGCTTTGGTGCACGCTACACCGTGCAGATGTCATGCTAGTGGTTTCGCATGTGGTACTTTCACAGTTCAGGAGGACTGACACAGGGCTGTATCGCCTCACTGCACTGGAGGTTTCAGATGACAGCTCTGCCTGACAGTCTAACAGTAAGGCACCCTGTGATATGCGTAGTGAGGATGAGTAACGCCTTGTCCTCACAACAGAAGTATCGGGAAAGGGAAGCATTCCTAGGAGTGGTGCCAGGCTAAGTTGCATGTCTACACTGAATTTTGCAGTCAGATGTGAGCCAGTGTAGCTTGGGATTAATACCATGCTACAGATGCCAGTGACACATCTCTCAGTTGTTCAGAGCACTGGCAGACCTCCTTCATGTCAGCCTACAAAACAGTGCACAGTCTGGCCCTGAACATATAGCAAAACTGAGTATGGATAAGGGAGGCCTCCCATGTTCTTTTATCTATATTCTACCTGGAAATCTATCCAAGAACATTTCAAAATCAGCAAACATGGCATGGGTTGGTTTTAGTCCCCCTCTCCACATCCACACACCTCCTCTTCATGTTGATATGTTGCCTTGAACCCTGAAACTACAGCATTCTCTGGGAAGCACTTACACAGCCTCCATCAGAAGCATGCTGGGTTCCCAAATGTGATAATAATAGCTGATAAAAATGATCTGGGCGTTAAAACAGTCTTAGTGGAAGAATGTTTAGCTAAATAGATACCATCTGTCCCTTAAAGTGAGCACATCCTTGTTGTGCCCTGGCCTGACCACTATGAGCTGTTGCTTTTGTGGTGCAGTGCATGTGTGGACTGACTGTTGTTCCCAGGACCTGGGGCAACTGTTTATGCAATGTGGACTTTATGAGAAGCAGTTTCAGTTGCAGGGATTATTATTTTTTTTTTTTTAATTATTTTTTTTTAGGGTTAAAGATTGGTAATGAAAACAACATTCTTGCCTAATACAGAAAAGTATTGGACTGGAGCTCAGCTGAACGCTCATATTAGCCTGTACAGCACATTTCTTTAGGGAAGCCAAAGAGAGAAAGAATCCTGAAGAGCTAAAAGCAGCGTGTAAATTACCAAGAGAGCTTTCATGTCAATAACAAACGGTGCAAATATTTTCCAAGGGACACAAGCAGTTAGCACACAGCACTGACTCTATAGTTTTTAAATGCATTTTGTTTACCTCCTCACAGACATGTGGAACAGAGCTTGGACAGACTGACACTACAGACAGTTCATTGAGCTACTATGCAGATACATGGGAAAGAGTTTAAAGACTAGAATCAGAGGATGAGCAAACTTTGGGACTCACAAGGTTAAAGTGAGACTGCAGCTTACCTAGAGCAAAATCCTGCAGAGCACAAGGGCCCCAAGAACAGAAGAACTATCATTCTTCCCCAGAGAGGGTCAGGTAGTGACACATGCAGTGGGATAGTGACACCATCTAGCTAATCTATTCAAATTCACACTATACTGTCCAAGTGAATCTGCCACAGGTAATATAGGGAGGTCAGCCCAGCTGAGGCGCCTTACTGGGATACCTAAAGGTAGCCAGGTCAAAGCCCCATGATGGATGTCAGGGTTGTGAGAGGACTAAGAGGCTTTAATGGTCAGGATGAGCCTAGCTTGGGGTCTCCACTCATACCCCTTCCCATGGACCCAAGAGCCCAATTTCAGCTCAGGCCTGGGCCTCCATCTCTGAGCTGTGTTGTAGATGGAATGGAATGGAATGGGAGAGAAGAGTTGAGTGGGAAGGGACCTACAGCAATCATCAAGTCCAACTGCCTGACCACTTCAGGGCTGACCAAATGTTAAAGCATGTTATTAAGGGTGTTGTCCAAATGCCTCTTCAACACTGACCAGTGTGGGGCATCAACCACCTCTCTAGGAAGCCTGGTCCAGGATTTGACCACCCTCTCAGTAAAGAAATGTTTCCTCATGTCAAGTCCGACGCTCCCCTGTGCTTTGAGCCATTTCCATGCGTCCTGGCCTTGAATCCCAGGGAGAAGAGATCAGAACCTCCCTCTCCACTTCCCCTCCTCAGGAAGCTGGAGAGAGCAATGAGGTTGCCCCTCAGCCTGCTTCTCTCCAAGCTAGACAAACCTAGTGTCCTCAGCAAGTCCTCAGAGGATATGCCTTCCAGCCCCTTCACCAGCTTTGGTGCCCTCCTCTGGATGCATTCAAGAACCTTCACATCCTTCTTAAAATGTGGGGAACAACTGACAGGATTGCATTCCCGTACTGTGTCCCCCCACAGTACAGGAAAGCAATTAGTACAGCTATAGGAACTTCTTTCAGGATGTGCTACTTCAGCATGCATTTGCCTTGTGGGGCCCTTTGCAAAGAGGAAAGCATGGTCTGAAAATGCACTGGACACCAGTTTGTAACTCAAAGCATAACTCAAAAAAGAGGTTTTAGATTACAAATTCCATGTCATTTGAAATCCTTGCTACTTAAAGACTGTCTTCTTCCTAAAAGCCCTTGGGACAGGGGACACTCCTGGCAAGGGAATTCCTCTCTAGCCTTGCTCTGCTTGCTGATCCATCAGATCCATGTTTGGACACATAGAAGGGCCTGTTGTCTCTTCACACTGTGCTTGCATCAAAATGTTGAGATACTTTAACTGAATAGACATATACTGGCAGCTTTCTGCACTCCTTGCACCAGTTTTGCAAACTAATTACCAAGTGTGCGCCAGAAGATTTTCATAGTTTCATTTCTCAATTAAAAAAACAAACAATGAAGGTCCTTTGTATCTGAATAACATCATCAGTAGTTTCATCACACTGACATTCTCAGGTGGTTTCAGGTGGGTGTATAAAAAGCAAAATTCTCAGTCCTTATTTTCAGCTATCTTACAGGACTCTTTAAGAGAGACAGTTGCCTTGTATTGTCTGATGGCCACCTGGCCAGCCAACTCCTTACCCACACCAGCATGATCAGCAACAACCTTCCTCTTCACTAAATGCCTGCAGAATCCATTTAAAAAGCTGGTGACCTGTATTCACAATCCTGGACAGTAAAGCTTATCCCCAGAGGAAGCAGTGCCACTAAATGCATCACAATGACCCACAAGAGCTTCCTGTCTTTGACATTTTCAGTGTCTGGGCTGATTTGGAACTTCCAAAATGGAAGTTAATGCAAGCTGTAGTTATTTAATTTCCTAGAAGGAGACATATATTTCTAAAGTGACTAGACTCACACCTTCAGCATCATGCTCAAAGTCCACACATGCAGACCATCGTTTGCTCACGTGGTGGAGCTGGACACCACCAGGATACTGATGGATGATAGCCTCATTGACTCATCTCTAAGGCTCCACCTTGCATGCTTTAATGTCATTAAAGCTATGAAACAGTGAAGTCCATTGCAAGATATTTTGAATTTAGATTGCAGAAAAATATGGTTCAAAATCCGTAGGCTTCCTTCTCCAAAAGATACAGACATGATCCAGATCATATTTTGGATAATATGAAATACATAAAGCAGAAAAACTGTATCATGTGGCCTATTTATACTACATCCATAAACCATACCATGTGAAGCTCTCACAGCAGAGACAGGAAGCCCTCATATCAACAAGCGATGTGTGAACTACACTGAGAGACAGGGAACACAGTTGATTGGGGGGTTATGCAGGGCCTCTAGAAGATGACAAATAGAAGCAGCAGCAAGACAAATGGGGTGTGGGCTGCCATCACATCACACAGGTTCACACAAATCGCTAGGGGTTGGAAGGGACCTGTAGGGATTATCTAATCCAACCCCCCTGCTA
>VXBL01009122.1:0-25529 GCA_013400195.1 Aramus guarauna | reverse complement strand
CCAGTGAAGGCTGAGGCAAAAAAGTTGTTGAGTACCTCAGCCCTCTCCTTGACCATTGTTACCAGTTTGCCAGTCGTGTTCACTGGCAAATGAATGCTTTCCTTGACCTTCCTTTTCTGGCTGACATACCTATAGAATCCCTTATTATTCTCTGTGTTCCCTGACAAGTTCAGCTCCAGCTGCACCTTTGCCTTCCTCAGCACATCCCTACACAATCAAGGCATTGTCCCTATATTCTTCCCAGGATACCTGTCCCTGCTGCCACCGCCTGTGCATTTCCTTCTTGCCTGTTAGTTTGACTAGCATGTCTTGACTCATCCATGTCTGTCACTTGCCTTCCTTTCCTGATTTCTTACACCTGGAGATTGAGAACTCTATTGTTCTGTGGAAAGCATCCTTAAAGATACGTCAGCTCTGTTCTGCTCCCATGTCCCTGAGGGCAGTTTCCCAGGAGGTTCTACTGACTAACTCCTTGAACAGCTGCGTGTTTGCTTTCCTAAAGTTCAGGATCCTGACTTTACTCTTTGCCTGACCCATACCCCTCAGGACTGTGAACTCCACCAGTGCATGATCACTGCAGCCCAGGCTGCCTCCAATCTTCATGTGTCTGATAAGCTCACTTGTGTTTGTGACCATCAGATGCAGTATTGCATCCCCTCTGGTAGGGCTGTCTACTACCTGGCTTAAGAAGCTATCCTCAATGCAGTCCAGGAGTCTCCTGGATTGCTTGCAGATTGCCATGCTACTTTTCCACCAGACGTCAAGGTAGTTGAAGTCCCCCAGCAGGATGAGAGCCTGCAATGCCTCCTGTAGCTGGAGTAAGAAGGATTCGTCAATAGGCTTCCCTTGAGCAGGTGGCCTAGTAAACAACAACAACAACAACAAGGTTCTCTCTTTTGCCTCAGTCTCTAATTCTTACCCATAAACTTTCAACCTCCTTGTGGCTATTCTTCAGACAGCTCATCACAATCTATCCATTTCTTGATGCAGAGGACCACCTCTCCACCCCTCTTTTCCTTGCCTGTCCCTTCTGAACAGTCTGTAGCAATTAATAGCAACACTCCATTAACAGGATTCATCCCACCAAGTTTCAGCAGCTAGGTCATAGCTTTCTAGCAGCATGGTGACTTCCAGCTCCTCCTGTTTGTTGCCCATGTGTTGGTGTTGAGGCACTTCAGTTGAGCTGTTGGCCATATCATCTTTCTAGAAGAACATACCTTAATTCTTTTGAAATACTTCACTGGTGTTCCCCTGTTGGCTCCTATTACCTCAGGAGTCTCTGGCTCATCTCCGTAAGCCTTCAAAAGTGGGCTCCAAAGTACCTAGAATGTCTCAGAGCAACAGGCTGAGGACCCTCACTAGTACTCTGTCCCTCTAACCTTGGAGTGTTATCCCACAGCTTGTCACAGGCAAGCCTGATATTATCCCCCTCCCCCTTCAAGTCTAGTTTAAAGCTCTATCAAATGCACCCTGCTAGCTTGTCAGCAAAGATCCTCTTCCTCCTTTGAGAAAGGTGAATCCCATCCAACACCAGCAAGCCTAGTGCTTTGTATTATCAAAACCCACAAAATTTTGGTGGTGACACCAGCCACAGAGCCATGTGTTAATAGACTAAGTCTGCCTGTTTCTTTCCATGTCACTGCTCGCAACTGGAAGGATAGAGGAAAAACTCACCTGTGCTCCAGATTCCCTTACTGACCATCCCAAAGCCCTGAAGTCTCTTTTGATTGCCTCACATGTTGTGGCTTCATTGCCACCCACACTGAAGTGCAATAATGGGTAATAGTCCAAGGGCTGTAGCAGACTAGGAAATTTCCTAGTGATGCCCTTAACCTGGGCGCCAGGGAGGTAGTGGACCTCCCTAAGAGGTGGGTCTGTCTGTCATATTGGACCCTCTGTTACCTCAGAAGAGAGTCACCTACAACTACAATTGTCAAGGTTGTTGTGACACAGGGGGATGGGCCTTTCTGACCTTGGCAACACCTCTGGTACAGACAATGATGTCATCCACATCNCCCCTCTGGTCCAGCCAATGATGTCATCCACATCATCCATTGACTGGCCTTCCACATCCAGAGTCTCATACCTGTTGTACAGAAGCACCTGCAAAGGTGAGGTGGGCAAGGAGGGGGTTTGTCTGCCACTCAAAGTGTGGACTTACCTCCATCCACTCCCTTCCTTTAAGCTACTGCGCTCATCATGGGGGCGGAAAGAATACAGGGTCCCCTTGATCTTGAGGTTTTTTTTTCTGGTGGCTGTTCCTGTTTCTGTCTCAGGGAGGGCAGAGCATGGGTCCACCAGTCTATCTCTTTCTCAGCAACCCTAATGCTCTTTAACCTTTCTACTTCCTCTCATAGCTCTGCCACCAGGCTGAGCAGATCATCCACCTGGTGACACCTCACACAGCTGTTCTCACTACTGCCATCTGTTCCCAGTGACAAGCTCTGGCATGCCCTGCATTCACATTTCAACAAAAGATGAAGGAAGAGCTGAAGAGTGCTGAAAGAATCTTGTGTTCCAGAAAACGCAGATTGGAGGGGGTCAGTCATTTAGCTACCTTACCATAGAGCAAGTTACAAGGAGACTTAAAATAAGTAACACCAGGAAATCTGGTTTAGAAAACTTTAGAATACAACACACAAAGGGAATACAACATGCAAAAGGACATTAAGGGCCTGCATCTAGATGTCCACAATTGTAAAATATAAATTTAACTGTCACTTTTTTCTCTTGAAGTTGTGCTCTGGTTGAATAACAAAAACCACTGTGCTGATGAAGAATGAAGTGAAATACTTAAAAAAGAGTCACATTCCAAGACTTACAAGAATTTAAGGGAAAATTTAAGCCTACATATATCTGAAGCATCTGCCAATAACACTCTAATGTTTGAAAATATCTAGAGGAAATATGAGAGAATACACGGATCAAAAGACAAAAGGATCAACATGAGCTGAACTGCATTTCTAAAGCAGGTGTGTTCAAGGCAGACCTCTGTATTACAGAGATATCCCAACCATAATAGAAAAGGAATCAGGATTTTAAAAATAGTCCTACAAAATACTTTTCTTAAGCCCTAGAACAGAATCTTAAAACCAGGTTAACAGAGGAACTTCTAATCAACCCAACGTGGGGATATTAAAACCAAGATGAAATTTACTCCTTAGACCATCAAACTAAATCAGGGTAGAATAGATGTGGCCCTTTATTTCTAATGAACCTAAGAATGTAAAAAAGGTCAGATTTGGTGCTGTCTCTGAAAGTGTTACCTTGTTACTGTCAAGTATTACCATCATCCCAGCAGTAAAATATTTCTCCAAAACAGACCTATGAAGAAACCATGTAAAAGCCAAATGGTCAGCAGTAACGCTAGTAAAAAAGGCAAGTAGGCCTGTGTCCCAGACCTACTTGGAAGGGTAGGATCCACATCAGACCATATCCTGTAAGAAGGAAAGAAAGGAAACAAATACATTTGTAATTGTACAGCCTATACCAGGATCAATGGGTTTCTTGTTCCTCCACATGGAAAATCTGGAAACTTTTCCTCTGCTGGAAACGCAAGTGAGCTTATGTCCTTGCCCATGGCAGAAGGGTTGGACTAGATGATCTTTGACAGTCCCTTCCAATCCAAACCTTTCTATGATTCTGTTCTATGATATGTCAAAGCCAACACCTGCAACATACCCTGATTAGCCTATGGTAGGTGAGGCAAGTTCAAAGCAGCACTAAGACTGGAACAATGCTCATTTCCTAATTCTGTAGATCTTTCATCCTTGATCCTTGGCTTTTTACTTTCAAGAATTGTAGCAATACTGTACAGCTCTACCACAGTAAATCACACGAACCCTTCCTTCCATGTACGAAGTAAAAGGAATAAAATCCCCAAACAATACAGTTGCTTATTCAGACTGAATCAGAAGCAGCAGGAGTGTTTCAAATCAGAATCAGTAAAAAACCCCAGCTGAGTTCATCTATTTAAGTGGGCACCAAATGAAGACTAAAAATCTGTTAAAATCCCCAAACTGCAAGGTCCTAATTCAGTGACTGTCACTATACATCGTGCAGGCAGTCTCAAACTCTCTGGGTGCCCTTCTGAGCTGAACCAGTGCAGCAATGGACTGGATCATTTTCTCTTCTTGCACCAGAGACATTATGGCTTATAAATGGCATGTATTATATTTTACTGATACGTACTTACTTCAGTGAAAGAGAATAGTCATGCTTGCTTGTTTGACTATTTCTTACAAGGTAGCTACACTCTTTACATAAACGTAACAGGTTTTCTGCATCTGTCCGACTGATTGCTCCATGATACCATCTAGGAAAAAGCAGAGAGATTAATACACACACATATTCCAACTCATATTACTTTCATGACTTCATTTTTTAAAGTTATGAATAATGGTTAATATCACATGGATATCTCTTAGATCTAACACATTATAGATTAAAAGCACATTGCCTGCATTATCTGAAGTTAACTTTACAACTTGTGGAGGCCTGTAGCTTCCTGTCAGCTGAAGGAAAAAACTTAGGTAAGGAGAACATGCAACAGGATTGGTGTATTTAAGTAAGAAAGTCCCACTCAGAGAGTAACATGTTATCCATCTTGCAAGCAGTAGATCCACAATATACATGCTTACTGTATTTCACACCTGTGATATAGCAATATTTTACATAATATACAGAAGAACAAAAAGAAAACAAAGCAAAGAAAATGAAAATCACATCTGAAGAATAAGAACAGTAAATAGTAGAAAAGACTTGCTAAAATAAATCTTTGAGAAGGAGAAAAGTGATAAAGTGAGATCTATAACAAAACCACTTGTTCTAACCACAGCTGTGACAACTCAGAGCACTTTTAAGTAGATCTCTGGTGGATCTGTGGAGTGGGTGTGATCAATTTAGAGAAGAAAGGAAATGGGGAGAGGAGAGATGGGTCCTTCACTAAACTGAACACTGCAAACAAGTAACCTCCTCAGCATGTGCTGCTCTGTATCAGCAGTTAAAGTCTCACAGTCCAGTAGCAAACACTTTGACCCTTCCCCCATGTTCCCAAGCAATGTAATGTGCCTGGCCCTCCAATGAGTCAATCACATCTCTAAGGAAGATCTCTCCCTTCCTGCAACTGCCAGATGCAGTTTGAAGCACGATGTGTCACTACCATGCCTGCCTAAGCAGTATAATGCAATACACCAGAAGTGCTCTCTGTCTATTATTACCAGGAACAGTCACTGGCCTTGTAAAAAAATTAGCTTTCTTCCATTTGTTCTAGTTTTATTTCTCTGCTGAACTTACTTTAAGGGAGATATCCCAACTAAAAGGTAAGTGAATAAGGGTGAAAGAGATCCCTTTGACAGAAGTCATGTTCTTACCTACCTTGTGCTGATGTCAGCTCCATTCTTAAATCTGATGAATGTACTTAACAAAATTTGGTGCTCAAGTTAAAAAATCATTGTGTGCCTGGTTACAACCAAAGACTGCATTAGAGAAACCTAAAAGGAGGGTTATACTATTGCATATTCAAGGCAGACTAGAAAGGAAGGCCCTGACAGCTCCATCACTTCACAAATAAAATTGAGGCACAGATGCGAATGTTTTCAGGCAGTGTTCTCCCTATGCCCAATTAGATGTTTACTGCTGAAGAATATTTGTCAACAAGCAATTTAATGACTAAGTTGTTTTCTGAGTGTAAGGGAAGAGTATTAACACTAAGTGTAAATCAGAAAATAGATTTGGGATAGTCTGAAAATTATTCCTATCAGCTATAAATAATTTTTCTTTCTTTTTCCTGAAAAGGCCAAACAAAACCAAAATAAAGTATGACCTAGCTAAAAGCAGGGAGATACCCTGGACTCTGATATTCAGAGGGTAGTATTTCATATATTCTTCAGATCTGGTGTTCCCCAGTTGGCAGAGAGGTTTGTGAAAAATTAATGCACGGCTGGTTCCAGGAAGCAAAACCAGCTTTTAAAACAGTTAGAAAACCAGCAAAGTAGGAAGACAACTGCTGATGGGAGAACATCTGATTCAAAAATGATGCCTGGAAGCTGTTTTGGCTACAGCTGAGAGTAAACAGCAATATCCAGATCTGTAATTGCCTGTGAATCATATGTGCATGTAAATGGGACACTCAGATTGCTCCTGTTCCAGCTAGATAGAGAGATAAGCATAGTGCAATGATCAGCTTAAAGTTCCTGACTAGTTTGCTGTTGCAACTGTAGTTGGGTCCGTTTGCCCTGGGTGTGTCTATTTTTTATATGTCAACATGTAGGAATTTGTGCAGGTGTGTCAAAGATTCAAATGTCAGTGACATGATCATAAAATAGTGAAATGACACCTTGTAAAATATACCAATGCAAAAGCATGGGACATAAAACCTGACAACCTGGAAAACATAGGCACACAATGTAAACCTGAAAGCAAAACTCAAACATAATCACACGCTTTGACCTTTATCAGGATCTCCTCCCTGGATTCAAAGCATCCTGATTGTGGTTTATAGAACATTCTTCCTGACGCCCCTTACTTTCTCTTGTCTGGTTTCAGCCACTAAGTGGCCATAGCTTCACTGAAGACAGGACAGCTACATCAATTACACAGTAAGTACAAGCAGTTTTTATCACTCATACAATGCACAGTACTACTCTGTTTCTGAATTGGTCAGAGCAAAACAGGAAGTCACCAGATCTTGTGTATAAGGCTGGTAAGACAGTGTTTCAGTAAGACAATGGAAACAGCAGAACACACTTTTTTCTTTTCATTGTTACTGAGGAAATGGAACAAACTAATTCAGTTCCCCTGGGTCCATGAGTTACTAAGTTCATAGTTACAGATTTCTTAATCGCAAGCAACTAGAAGTATTTTCTTGATATATTATCACATCTTGGTATCTCTGCCTGTTTGGGAAATCTCCTAACCTACCTATTAGAAATCCACTTGTCCATTTGTATGCTTCCCTTCCTCTAGATCTTGTACTCCTCTCTACAAAAACGGACTCCATTTTTGTAGAGAAAGAAGGAATGGCTTGGCATGCGCTGTGGAAAAGTCTCATGCTAATAAACTTGACCAGTTTGAATGACTGTGAATAATCTAAGGTACAACAAATCTAACCGCTTCCATTTTCTGACACATTATTGATAACCGTGCATCATTTCAGATTTGATCATGCATAATGACAAATCAAAAAGAATCTCATGTGATTAACACTTGAATAATTGAACAACTGAAAACTAGCTCTGCAGTTTTCAGTTGTTATCAATCGCAGTTATATATAACTGCAGTTATACTAAAAGAAAGAACTACACAACAATACATTTATGACTCAAAAGTTAATTAACAGATGCTCAATTTCATGTAGTATTTTAAATGTATTTTTGAGGGGTATCGTGGGCTGGAACTACCCAAATTCAAGGACCAAATTTTACAGTCAAATTTATAGCTTTTTAGTCATTTACCTAACAGTGTCAGTGAGTGATTTCACAATAGTGGTTGCTACTTCCTCTGTTGGAGATGTCTACAATCTATCAATAAGCAGATGGTTCAAAGGCTGAGGGTGATTAGATGGAATATGACACTGTGTGGATGATATTATACTCTGTTTCAAGCTTAAGTTTCCAAATATTTCATGTAAAAATAGAATGTCAAATGAAAAGAAATTTCTGGAACTACCTTCTCTCAGATGCAATTAACAAAGGGGATTCTCTCTTAATGAGGATCTGAAGTGCAAATGGATTGCTCCAAGTCCCAATACTGCTACCATTGAGGAATAAAGTATTCTCACAAAAAAGCACACTCACATCCATGCTAAATCATGCCCTCCCTCTCCTATGAAAATAAATTCTGCATCTAACTTAGAATGACAGTGTCTGGAGTGGGACTGTCTTCAAGGATTCAAGACACAGTTTCCTCACTTTACTATGAATCCATTGGACTTCTCAGCGCTCACAAATATCAGTGTAGCCTGTGTAAATTGTTCCACAAGATTTTTTTTTCTTTATGTAACAGTGGATTCTGGCCCCTTCTATGAGGCTGCACCTTTGGTATGATGCAGGACAGAGAGTCATTCCATCACATAAGCCAAGACTGTCTGAATGGTTCAAGGAAGGGTAACAATGAGGCAGGACAGAGGCCACCATTGTGGATACCAGACGTTCACTCCAGGGAATTCCCCCAGAACTTGAGTCTGGAGCTAACAAAACTGCCTCTAAATACCAACCTCAAGTTTGACACCACCAGCATAGAAATAACAATCTCTTTTCTGAAAGCTTTCTATGTGGTCTTATCAGTCTCTCAGTGGAGTAGTAGCACAGCCAGATGCAAGGCACATCTGAGGTACTAGAAACATGCAATGCAGCCACAAATATATGGAATTTACGCAGCTTTAAAGCACAATTTGTGTATATGTGATAGATAGCTGTTTTCCCTAATGCAATGTAATCAAACTTGGTTAAAAGTGGAATAACTGCACATACTTGGCAGATGAAATTCACTGTTTCTGAGAAGAGTTTCCTATTTAACTCTATTTTGTTCCCATAAAGTCACTTACACTTTGCAGTGTTAATAAGAATAGCTTTTTGTGAGCACTAACAGGGGATACTAAGGAGGAGGGGCTGGACAGCAGGATCTGGGACACTTGCTGCTCCTGTAAGTGGGAAGACAAAGAGCTAGAGAGCAATTACTATGCTTACTTACATCTGCTTTTCCAGTTGAATAGTTGGATCTATTCTTTCTCCCAGGATCCCACAAAATTCTGGACTGCCATGTTTGAAGGGTTTAAAGCCTCCTCGAGGTGCTCTTAACTGCCTGTGCTGGTCATTTGAGGGAGAAGGAGATGCTTGCCGTTTCTCACTTCCATTAAATTGGGCTGCAAGACACACAATAATTAACCTCTCCAGGCAAGGTTAACAAGGACCAAAATAGTTGTAGCACTTAAGAGAGGTTTCACACTTCCCAGGGAGAATAAACATGCATCCACTAGCATGGATGTAGTGGTTTATCTACAAAGTTATAGATATCATGTAAAGGTGTTTCTAACTATGCAAAATACAGTCCTCAAACTATTTTGCTTTTCTAGTAACAAAATGCACACTCTTCTAAACTTTGTTACAGTAACTAATGCTTATCTTAATATTCAATACTTTCTTCCCCAAGAGATGATACTGTTAAACAAGTAACAGTAACAAAGATAGGCTTTCAGTCACCTGCTATAATTACAGTAAGAAACAAGCGAGAATGTTAAGTATCCGGCTTGCTCCAGTTTATGTGGAATCATCCTAACAGTGATCAGGGTGCAAATCCAGATAGAGAAGACCCATCTATCCACATCAGAAATGCTAGCAAGCAGCAACGAATTCAAAGTGTATCCACTCATACAATGCTGGCACAAAGCTTTGTCTTGAAACAGTAGGGTACAAAGTGATGAAAAGGGAAAATGGCATTTGTTAGTTTTTCTCACCAACCATATTATTCCAAGAAAAGCAACACAATTTATTTTGCAAAGGTGTAATTTATTAAAGCACTGCAACATCTGTGGCAAAACACATACTAATGATGTCAGCATCCTCATTCTGCACTTACAGATTCTACATAACCATAATTTCAAAAAATTAAAGGATTGGGAAAAAGTATTAAATCATATTCTGAAGTATGCATGGCAGAAATATGCTCATTATTAAAATGGAAACTCAGATTTAACCTCATTACTGGATAATGAAAGCTGATTAGCATAACAAAGAGAAACATTGCATGTGTGTACTTGCCAGTGAAGAGTATATGAAGAGCACTATTATTTCAACTGGTAAAAAAAAAAAAAAAAAGCTGGATGTTATTTGGGAATGCTACGAATATTGGTGAAGTTAATGTCAGCTTCTGACCAAGAAGCATCTTTCAGACACCAAAAAAATGAGTTCACAAAACATACATGAAACTCAGTTCTGATTGTAAACAGCCATATCTTTACAACATGATGGTTAGAAGTAGGATCTATTCTCCAAAAATAGCACAAAGTTTTAAATTTCAGATGCTTTTGAATGTTTTCTCTGACTGAAAAGCTCAGGCATGTCTTTGGACTCCTGCGTGCGTGCGTGTGTGTGTGTGAGTGAATTGGTAGGAAGAAACAGTCTGAAAGGGATACCCAGGCAGACTAAACTGACAAGCATGATACCCAGTCAGGCACCAACACACACAATGTTGTTATCAGACCTGAGTTTCAGCTGCTATAAATCCCCTCTTAACCAAAGCTGCCATATATAGGGGGAAGGTTCAGAAGCTCAATTCCATGCAGCTGGGAGTGTAATGTTTTTTCTTGCTATGGTACTTCTGGTTACATAGCCATTACAAATATGAAAGTGACTGCATACCTGACCCTTCCTCACTCTCCATGTGGCCTCTGCCCTGTATCTGGTGCCGTACCCCTCTGGTGGTACCAGAAAGCTACTTTGTTCCTGTTACTGTGCTAACCCCAGCTCTTCCGGGCCAACTAGTTTGCCCAGCTCAGCAGAAGGTCCAACAAGACCTGTCCACTTCCCATAAAAGTAATTAAAACAACATTTCAGCTTCAGCTGTACACAGCCTCCAACAAAAAAAAAAACACCAAAAAACCCAAAACAAAACAAAAAAATTTGTTTGTGAAAGAACTAAAGCTGCAGTCAAAATGCTGCACTTCAGCTTTGCTACATACAGACACATCTTTCAGCACTGCAGTCAAAAGCAGAAGTCCCTGAGGAATGCTATATATAGCTTGTTCCACAAGTGTCAGCATGACACCAGCCCCCCCAGTTCCATGCTTAAGAGCCACAGTGCAGACATGCTTCCCTCAGCCGGAGCAGACTTCACAGCTTGTGCATACTTTCAGTCTGGCACATCTCAGGCTCCAGTTTGGAGATAAGCAGGTTCTATCTACGTTTCAGCAATATATCTTGAAATCTTGGCAAAGGAACAAATGTTTTCCTTAAAAGTCTTGCATGTGTAATTAACTTCATGATAATTCTAGTGATGCTTGCCATTTTGGTTGTTTCCTAGGTCTATCACCTCACAAATCAAAAACATTTGCTGAATAAGTCTGTGTCTGCATTTCTCATCACAAATGTCTCTTGTTCCCTTCAGATGAACCTCTCAAAATAGGAAAGTTTTAGCATATGGTCACTTCAGGTTCACAGCTTCCACAACTTCAAGTAGTTGGGGGATGATAGTTGTGGGACTGTAAAGTCGGACTTGCCCATTGCTAGAATTTCTAATACCATTAGACCAACATTGTGGTCTTTGGAGAAATCCATCTCAGCTAAGAACTGAAAAAAAACCCACCTGGTCTAGCTACATTAGCTAGCTACATTACAGAACCACAGCACAGTGTCAGTCAGAAAAGCACTTCACACATCTCAGCAGAGGGTCAATGCTTCTCCACTGCAAACTTTCCACTGTTTCAAACTTAGAAGTTGGATCTCTTCTTTCATTATTTTAAACATTTATAATTCTTAGGAGTTAGATTAAGTATAGAGACACCAGATGAGACAGCAGTTTGAATCTATGCTTGCAGCCAATCCTTACACCTTCCTTCGTAACAAATAACCAGGGATCCAAGACATACTAAGTTATAATGAATGACAGATGCAATCAAAGAATTCTAATTAATTCTCAAAAATGTTTACACTCTTACCATACTAAAGCAGAACTCTGCATGATAAACCCATAAGGAAATCAACCTTATCATACTTTTTATTTAAAGTTTTTAGTCTCTTACTTTTGTAAAGCAATCTTTTATTTTAGTGTGCTTTCATAAGAGTTAACTACATAATGCTTACGAGAATATTTACACATGGCCAGTCTTAAAATCTCGTATTGGATGGATTGTGCCTTATTAATTTACAGTCACATATAGACAAACTAAAAACTACACAGATGAAGAAAAAAATTGACAAAACTATGATTTTTGTTTTTTTAATCAATACTCAAAAAAACTATTTCAGAGTTTACTTGATAAATACCAAAAAAGTGGGCATGAAGATTATTACAGAGCTCGAAGACTATACAAACACCAATGAGTTGTGCACTAAAAGGTATGCAGTAGAAACTAACAGATTTATTGTCTGGAATCAATGAATTAAAGATCAGCTATTCCATATAATACACACAATACATGAATACATATGCACACATGTGACTCAATTTTTAAAATTAATAATCCCATTTCTGTGGCTGCTGTATTACTAATTGAGAAATCTGTAAAGTGTGATCTCACTGCAGGCAGATGTGTACAGATGTGTAATGAAGTTTCTGGTTTATGTATTTTGCATACTTTGAAAGAAAAATGACTTCTGGGTAGCATAGAATCACCATCCTTGTATGGGAAGCTCACAATAACTCTAATATTACTCTTAGCCTTTGGAAAATTATAAAAAAAATAGTATGCAAGGAAAAACTTGACTCACAGAATCTCTGTGTTACACTAAACCACAGAAACAAGCTACAGAGATAAATAGCCCTAAAGAATTCCACCTTTGAAGACTTAAATGTCACCCACTCAAGCATTTGCTCCTCCTTGCCCACTCCAAGGGTTTAATTCATCCTCTCACCTTCAAACAAAGTATTCTTTGCTCAAAAGTAGTTCTAACATCAAACTGTCCAAGAACACATGCAAGAATGATTGAACATGCCTCCAGCCACGCAAACACTGGACAGATTGTCAAAAAAATAACTGGAAGCCTTTCAGATAACACAGCAAGAATTAACTGCTCAGCTTCCTTGCAGGAGCTCTTCTAACAGGAATCTGCAGTCACTGTAGCCCAGACATTCCCCTGGCATCTGGCCTAGTCCAGAGGGCTAGAGGGATGGGGATGAATGAAGAGGCACACCATCCTCTTCCTCGTGAACAGAAATGCACACACAGCTAATAGGAGAGGGTCTTGGTTGATAGGGAGCAGGTGTCTGAAGGTAGGAGAAGAGAAGTCCCAGGGACATATAAGAAGGTAACAGCATGGGACCAGGTGTCAGGTAGGAGGATGAATGACAGAGTCTAGACATAGATGCAGTTCTGTGGGACAAAAGAATGGGGGAAAGAAGATCACAAATGAAAGAAAGATGGGCAAGATGCAGACATGGTGGCAGAGGGAAAACAGTGGGAAACCATCCAGAATCTGGAATGGAGAATAGAGAAATTCCCTGGAAAATAATGCAGAGAGCAGCCTAAGACCCACTGCAAATCCACAGTTTATGGCTCTGCACAGCGCCTACATGTGGGTAGCTTGTGGATCCTTCCACGTAGCAGACACCCTACTTCTACCACAGTTACTGTGGATCATGCTGCTGTGTAGTAATGCTCACCTGTCAGGAGGTAGAAGCTGCACATAGGCTGTAGGCAAAGGCAGCATTGCTGCCATCATAGGGACACATGAAAAGGCACAGAACTGTCTACTGAAGTGGGGCAGACACCAACGCCATTGCATAAACCCAAACCAGGCTTTACACACATATACCAGACTGATATTCAGCATGTGCAAAACAGCCATTGTGGCATTGAAAATCTGGTGATGCACATACTTGTTAATTAGCCTATTTTGACACACAATAGATATGCCAAATCATAGCCAGGATCTCACAGCCAGGCAATCTCCCAGCACAAGTCTTGCAAGCATTTTAATTGGTCCAGCAAAAGGGATGAGTCAGCTCAGGCAAGCCTAAATCAAAGCCTGCTTCCATCAGGCAGAGCTCAGCAGCAGAACTGTATATCCTACTAGAAGCCACGCAAGCAGGTTAGACTTTTGTGTTGGAGTTCATGTTCTCTAGGGAGAGAGACTGCAGAGAGAGAGTAGAACTGGATGCTGGTTTACATCCACACTTGAAAGAACTATCAGCATATGCTTAATGGGAAAGTGACTGAGCCTGGAAATCTTGAAGATTATTAACAGCTTACATGCCAGAGCAAACCATGATCCTAGGAAGCAGAAATTAGTTTTCTCTAACTTTCTCTTCTGTTCCATAGGAGCCCAACAAGAGGAAGGGGATGCTGAGCAAGAGGTTTCTTTTTAAGCAACTGCTTCACATTCATCCATGTGTCTCTTGCTCTCACCCACATTTCACAGGATGGATACTGCAGACATCAGCTTGACTTGGAAACAAACCCAGATCAACCACCAATCAGACAAAAACCAGTTTGTGTCAGATCTCCCTGACAGACAAGTTCTGATGTGGGAGAACTTCAGCAGTTCAAAAGGATTAATCTGAAAACAGGTTCTACATATCCTAGGAATGCTTGCAATTATAATGAAAATACTCCAAATACCAAGGAACTCATCACTGAGTAAAAGCATGTTACTGCATGCATGTTACACAGCTATTTTTTGTCCTGCCCCTTTAAGAATTATCCCACAATTTAAGGATCTTGCAAAGCAGTTCCCTCATCATAGAACCACTCAACAACAAATACTATCTACATCACATCCATTAAAATGGGGGTGGGGCAAGGAGTGGGAGAAACAGAAGTTTTACTAACATGCACCAAGTGAGTGGTGAGATGGTTGACCACAGGTCAGTTGAAGCACCAAACAAAAAGTGCCATATTCCACATTTCTGCAGCAGTTAAAGATTTGAGACTACCCACATTTGCTTTTCAGAGATTTCTCCACACACACACATACACACCAAAAGAGCAGAAATACTTGAATTCTCCCAAAGGCAAGTACATATGCCATGAGCGTGAAAAAGAATTTCCTGGTTGGGATCTAGGAATCCTACCTGCCAGAGCTGGGATGGTGACTTTGTTCCACTCCCATGGCTGATCATACTCATCTGCAGGCCTGTCATCATCCTGTGGTAATTTGCTTTCTTGTAAACGGTGACTCACCACACTTTCAGAATCAGATTCCACACCACTGCCTTCTGGTTCATAGGGTGTGTCATAGAGCTGCATGGTTTTTTGATGGGATTTCATGCCTTCCTGCTTCTGAAACTCTGTTGGCAAGAAAGAAAATTGCGTCAGCATCACTACTAACCATGCCTTATCATCACAGTCAATAATTTTAAAGCATTCAACTTCCATCTATTCTTTAATAGCCACATAATTATAGAGATGGCAAGCTTGTACAAGACTTCTAAACTTTACCAGCTAACAACTACAGCACAGTCTCATGCCTCCACTACCACTTCCCAGCTTGCATGGAGCCAGACTACATGAAGCACACAACCCCTGTCAGCCTGTGTCAAGCAGACTTACAAGCCACTGTACATAAATTCCCCAAACTACTGAAATTTGTGCAGTTAACTCTTCAAGAAGAGATCATTCAGGAGTGCAATTTGAAGATACAAAGATCACAAAAAATATATCCCACAGTATAATTATATATGCTGATAAAAAAAAATTCTCTGCAGTTACCTTTACAGAATATCAGCGGAAAATGAGTTGGGACTAGAGTAAGAACACTGAACAAAAGCATTGGTAACTACAGCTTGGCTCACATTGTATTAAAGAACATGTATTTCTTTAAATTTTAAACACTGATCTTACAAAAAAAATAAACATGCTGAAGCTTCACAGAAAGGAACAGTGTACTGCACTCCTGATTACAGCAAACCAAAACCTCAGCTTTCTTAGGAGAAGCATATCTTGGAAATCAAGGGTCAAGCTGTCATGCCTTCACTGTTGGCTGCAAGGAGGCTACACCAACAGGTGGGTCCTACTGTGTACAGTCTACACACTCCCTACAAGGAGTGTGCAAGGAGTGAGCTAGTTCATAAAACCAGAAAGGACCCAGTGCAGAACTACCAAGATAGCAGGCCCTGGAGTCTATAATATGGAGAGATGGTTTTGGTTAGTCTGAGGTGAAGGTCAAGGGGGGGTGTAACAGCAGCTCTCAGCTGCCTGAAGGGCAGTCAGAGCCAAACCCTTCTCGGGCAGTGTCAGAAGATGCAATAAGGAGAAACAGACACAAGATGTAGCTTGTGAAATCCAAGTGCAACACTGGGTGAACCTT
Organism: Aramus guarauna; assembly: GCA_013400195.1. NCBI lineage: Eukaryota > Metazoa > Chordata > Aves > Gruiformes > Aramidae > Aramus > Aramus guarauna. Next base: position 9,567 of record VXBL01009122.1, on the reverse strand, counting down.
CTTCCCCTGGTGTGTAGTGCAGCGCTAGGACAGGTGACCAGGTCGTGGGAGGTGTCTCCATTCTTTGGAGTTTGCAGAGCCTTGGCAAAGTCAGGATCACTCCATCTACTGATACAAAACTGGATGGAATAGGTGATAGACCGTCTGGCTGTGCTGCCATTCAGAGTGACCTGGAGATGCTAGAAAGTTGCAGGCTAACCAGACGGAAAGCAGCTCAGCGGAGAAGGACTTATAGGTCCTGTATGACAGCAAGTTGAACATGACCCAGCAGTGCACTCTCGTAAAGAGGGCCAATACTAACTTCGGCAGCATTAGGAGGAGTGTTGAAAGCAGGTCAAGGGAGGTGATACTTCCATTCTGCCTAGCACTGGTGAGGCCTCATCTGGACTGCTGGATCCAGCTCTCAAGAAAGACGTAGATATACTGGAGCAAGTCCAGCAAAAAGCCATGAAGCTGATAAAGGGACTAGAGCATTTTTCATATGAAGAGAGGCTGCGAGAGCTGTGACTGGTCAGCCTGGAGAAGATAAGTGTCAGTGGGGACCTTATCAATGCATATAAATACCTGATGGAAGAGAGTGAAGGTGAAGCCTGACTTTTATTGCGAGTGCTCAGTGACAGGACAAGAGGCAATAGGAATAAATCAAAATNTGCTGCCATTCAGAGTGACCTGGAGATGCTAGAAAGTTGCAGGCTAACCAGACGGAAAGCAGCTCAGCGGAGAAGGACTTATAGGTCCTGTATGACAGCAAGTTGATCAAACACTGAAACAAGTTGCCCTCAGAGGCTCTGGAGTCTCCCTCTGTGGAGATACTCAACACTTGACTAGACACGGTCATGGGCAACACGCTTGAATAGTGTTTTTTATTAGATGATATCAAGAGGTCCCTTCCAACCTCAGCTGTTCTGTGATTATCCTGACTGCTCCAGGGACAAAATAACAATTTCATTAACCATAGCAAATTGAAAAGTTAGTTAACAAAAAGATTCAGGGAGAAGGGAGAGAACTTTTTAACCTACAAATGAGGGAAAGATTTAGAGCAATACTCTCAATTACTATACTAAAAGCCATTCATCAATTCATCTATCGGCAAGAATATTGTAACCACATAATTGCTCCAAACCATTTCAAAAGTACTGTGAAGTACCTACAATATGACAGTGGCTTTATTTCTTGGAAAAAAAATATTATATTTACAGTGAAGGACTTGATGGGTGGGGTCCAAAGTGGCAATGCTAATGTCGTCGCATTCAACACAGGAATAAGCCAGGCGAACTAGAGCAGTGAGAAATTTTCCTTAGCTCCCTCCCAAGATGAGAGCCAGAAAGCCAACCACCACATAGGTGTGTATGGCTATGGTGGACCTTCTTGCACCCCTCTAGGGAAAACTCCATGCTCAATTACCCCTGAAATGCCTGTACACCAACAAATGCAGCTTGGGGAATAAACAGGAAAAATTAGAGGTCTGTGTGTGCTCTTATTGCAATTACAGAGACATGGTTGGATAGCTCACATGACTGGAATGCTGTCATGGATGGCTGCGTACTTTTTAGGTAAGACAGTCCAGCAAGGCGAGCTGGTGGAGTTGCTCTTTCTATGAGAGAGCAACTGGAATGTATTGAGCTCCCCCTAGGCATGGATGAAGAACGAGTTGAGATCTTACGGGTAAGGATTAAGGGGCAGGTGACTATGGGTGACACTGTTGTGGGTGTTTACTACAGGACACCTGATCAGGAAGTCGAGAGAATTAGGGGATCCATCATCAAGAAAACAGAACAGCTATGCAGCCAACAAAAGGAAACTTTGAAGACCACTTGCCTACAGAACCCAAGAGGTGAGTTTCTACAGCTTTCCTTATGAGAGGATTTCTTCTACAATGTACAGATGCCAATAGGTATTTCCTTCATCTCAATCTAAAGCATGCAGTAACAAGAGGTCAAACAATGTAGTTGCACTCTTAAAAAAAAAAAAAGTTTTTATTCATCAGATATGTCAGATTCCAAAATGTACTGACCCACGCATATCAGGTGAAACTGTGATAAAACACACCCATCTCCATTGCAGCTACAGATTTCAGGACTGGTGCAGGACTTAAAATGACAGTCCTACCAGCTCCTCAACTGGTTTCTCTGCCACCAAAGCTTTATCCTAGTGAGCCAAATCTGACTATGAAAGTAACATGCTGGAAACAGTATTACCATGCAAGGCCACTATTGAACAGCTAGCACTGAAATTGACTTCTAAGCAAAGTACTAGGTTTATCCACACCCTTCGTACCTGAGAAGCCTAACAGCAAAACTCAGGTCAGATGACAGAATTCTACTGCTGGGATTTTACACAGCACGTTTAGTTGCACTCATCTCCATTCAACAGTACAGAGCTCAATGTAGAGTTGGTCATACTGGTGGATAAAGCTTCACTCTATTTCCTAAAGCATGGGACAAAATACTTGGCAATGCTCCTAACCCCAACAAATAGCTGTTGATAGAAGTTCTTGAATGAAAGTACAATGATATTTCAAGGTCATTTCTGCATGCACTTAACTTTGTTCAGATACATACCTATTTCAGGGAAGACCAGCAGATTGTTCATTTAACACGTTAATGTGTAAACACTGCTGGAATAGGACTGTACAGAGTCAGCATTTAAACAGCTTCAGCCCTAGTGAGCTGGATTTAGCTTCCTGCTAAACCGTATCAAACATACAACCTACTATCAACTACACAAGATACAAAACTATAACCAACCTGGAGTGAATACCACTGTCATGCTATTTTCAGTACGTTTGCACCACTTAAATCTACTAGATAATTCCAGTTGCAAGGATCTTAGCATTGAAGCAACTTGACCTGGGAATCTCAGATCTTTCTAGTATCAAGTTTTCAAGGCACACAGACAAACTAAACATTTAGCATCAGAAAGATCTGGATGTTTAATTAAAGCAAGCAAGCAAGCAAAGAACAATCCCTTGCTAGAGTCCACTATTTGCATCTTGTTCTCCTGTATAAACAAAATGCCCCACAGGGAGAGGGAGTGTTTCAGCAGTCAGCTACCCTGCCTTCAACTAGGATAGTCAGAGCGGTCATGAACAGCACAACTTTTGAAATGTTGATTCAAATATTTTATAATCAAGAGCCCTAGAATGGCAGTCCACAAAGTGTTTGGAGGACTTGCTGTAGCACACTGGCTTTCTATAGATAAGCTTGGGAAAACTAGAAGAGCACCATACTTCAAAGAAAAAAAAAAAAAAAAGGATAAGGTACCTGAGAACATAACTCAAGAACAAGGACAACAACCACTTGTATTCCTTGTATTTTCACCTGTTGCTGAAAAACTGAAGTTATCAGTGAGAGTAGAAAGAAACTTGGGAAGGCTCAGACTCACATTGAGAGGTACTGGTGAATATCTGATGCATCTCCCCAGACATTATCCTGACAGCCCAGCTGTCTCTAGCAGGCGAAGGCCACATCTGAGTCAGGTGTGAACACAGAAAGCCAAGTCTCATCTGGAGTTCTTCTTGCTCTTTATCAGGGCCTTGCTGAATTGGCTCAAACCTCTGGTCTCCACATGCTCTGCTCTTGAGGCTTCCAAAAGAAAGCCACTAAATCAGCATCAACTGCATTAAAGGACAGTGAGCTGTTTGCACCGGGCACATGGATAGGCTACATATCAACCAATAACTTGCCAGAGGCATAAGACAGATGCTAATGCAAAGATCACCCCGACACAAGAATGTTTGCTCCCACTGAAATAATTTCCTTTTCCTCTCCATAAACAGGTCAGAAACACTCAAGACAACTGCTTACTTAGTCCAAGCCTCATCATTAATGTTTCTTCTCATGCTGATATTGGGAAGATAATCTGGAAACATTTTCCAGATTCTCATTGTATTAGCACAAAGTCTAGTCACCACAGAAGGTAAGTTTTACCTCTGCTCAAATTTCACCTCAGGCCACCAGAAGTCAAACTGCTTTCTGCTCTGCTTCCAGGTCCAGCTGGATGTCTCCAACTGCTTAGACACCAGAGAACACCAATAACATTCCAATAGCAGGGAGGGCTGTTTTTCTTTTAGACTGCAATAACTGCCTCTGAATGCTCATGATTTCAGATTTTGCTGAAGGAAAAGCTAGATATGAGAAGATCTTCCCTCATTTTTCCTTCTGAGCCAAGTGACTCAGAAGTGAACCACTTTCCTGGAATGAACAACAGACATTTGTTCCCCTGCCTTGCTGTGAGAGCTTGGCATAACCTCTTGATGTGAAAGCAATGTCTTCAAACAGCCTGCATCATGATGGAAATTCTACTGAATTACTCCAGGAAGAAGCATTCAAAGCAACTTTACATTCTGACAATTCTGGTAAAGAAAGACTATTAGGCCAGTCAGAGCAGGAGGGAAGAAGTCCCTTTATGATAAGTGTCAATAAACCAGCAACAAAAAACATTAATATCTTCCACAGAAAGTATGTACTGAAATAAAACAAACAAGCAAGCATACTCTGCCCAAGAAGACAGGAAGCCCATGTTTTAATTCAGGGGTGGGTGTTGGTGGAATTGAGAGAGGCTGATTAAAAAAACAAAATACACGGAAAGAAAACCTAAATCCTAGTGGACTGGAAGAACAGCAGTACTGCTTCCAAAGGACATGAAACATATTTCTTTTATGTCAGAGGCAAAGAAATAAAAAATGAAAAATTAAATTTCTTCACTTCCCTGAAGTTGGAAGTTTATTCTACAAAGCTTTCCCCCTCAACACCTATTTTTCTGTTAATTAAGTAGTGATTAAACATTATAACTACCATCTTAAAATTCATAATTTCTGCAGACCTTACCTCTTCAGAGGTGCTTTGATGCTGCTTAGCTACTTAGTCCGTAAGTATTTCTCAGACAGACATGGAAGACGAGTAGCGATACCCTTTTTATTTAGAGAAAGAAAAAAAGAATCCAAAAAACCTTCACAAGATTCCGTACATTTACTGCAGCTTGGCCAACAGCCAACTCAAGGTGTTGCTACAGCCAATTGCATCACAATACTACATCCATAGTTTGCTTGTAGGTTTTCTTGACCTTTCTGATCAAGAGCACTGATCTTTGGGATTCAAAGATCATTGTTCCATGTACTAAATGGAGCAATTCAAGTGGCAACAATGCAAAACAGAGATTTCAGCTCAATCAAAGTCTATGATTTTCATTCCATACTCCAAAGCTTCTACACTGCGTGAAAGAGGATACCTGCCTTGTGGTAACTGGGAATGGAAGCCCTTTTGGAAACAGAGTACAGCACAGGCATGTACACCTTTTAGCACAATGGTACTCATAAGCTCATGATGCAAACTACAGTGTCCCAAAAAATTTATTATAAGATTAGCACAAGCAGAATTAACTCTCCTTGAAACCCATTCTAATATTAACGTGGTATTTAAACAAGCTAATGCTCTCCAGTGTCAGAGAAGCTTGCAGCAAATATGACTACTATTACCTGCATTTAGATCAGTCTTGCTACTTATGGCTGCTGCTCACAACGGCCTGGCCAGCTCTCTTCAGGCACACAATCTCACCCCTTCACAGAAATCACCTTGAGGGGAAAGCAGTGGTAGAAGTACCCATTCACAACATAAATATCATTCCATGCTTACACAGAAAGAAGACATTTTCTTAAATCTTCTCTGCCTGTGAGAGTCTCTGCTTACTGAAAGCTTACTCAAAAGCATCAAATGAGATAAACAATTATAAAAGAGATTTTTAGTGAGTGTAATATTTCTCTATATTTATACATTCAAGATTATATTGCAATAGATATCTAAATGTGAGTAAAAGTGAGTTTATTAAAATCAAGGCAACTATTTCCCTGATAGCTGGAGGTTTAAGTTCAATGAGAATTACCAAGAGAGGGGTTTTTTTCTCTGCATGTGACTAACTTTGAACATGGCCAGAAGAGCTGCCATATCAGATTCAATAAAACCAGATAAGAAGTCCTCTCAGCCAGATGAGATATGCTATTATCTTCTTTCAGCCACCTGCTAGTATTCCCCATAGAGAATACACGGCAGGGAGAAGGACTGCTGCTTAAAGTCTCCTAGAATAGATTTCTTCCATAGACATGATGGCTACATGGTAAAAAGCAACACAGAAAGTGTGAATGGCACATTGTTTCTAAAGAAACATCTAGCCTGTGAATGATTGTGTCACCATGACTAAAAAACAAAACAAAACTGAGAGCTCCAAACACAGCCTGAAGCTTCCCTGATGACTAATAACCATTATTTTATCTTTGTTAGTCATTGTTCAGAAAAACACCATGAAAACAAAGAGAAGTCAAAGCTTTGGAAATTATATCTGATGCATCTACAAGAGATCTTTCCTTCTGATCAGGATTCCAGCAAGAGCAGGCACTATCAGAACTCTATTTCCTCCTTTGGCAGGACTTAAAAGCTACACAGCATCTGAATATTAAACCATCTGTTTTCTTCTTTTTCGCTGCAAGGAAGAGCCTTAATGATTATTTGCCACAGACATCTTTTGCAATTTTTCAAACGGCAAGTTGCAAGAAATAGCAATCAACTGCAGTCATTATTTGCAATTTTGCCCACTTTGTCTTGCCTTCCCATGGAAAGTGTTGTCCTAGTTACAATCTTTCTGTCCTGTCACTCAAATTGAGCTACTAGCACGATCTAGGAACTCTGAACAATACCTAAGCACCTAATAAAGATGAATCACCATCTGTTAGATGTGAAAGCATTCAGATATTACTCCAAATGTCAGGATGGGAGATTCAGTAAACTCAAAGCCTAGCACGGTCCTGCACATACATACAGCAAGCATCATTAGAAACAAAAAATGGTCTACATTTGCTGTTCAGCTCTGGACACAAAATGGTTTCATTCAGAATTCCACCTCCACATGAGGAGACCAAGAAAGCTGCTCATTTGCCATGACATCCAGCCATAGATTTTTGCCTTTCACAGTCCAAGGCCTTACATGCTGTAAAAGACAGCTGACTTGCTAGCACAGAAAAAGTGACAGGGATATGAATATTGAAATTACTGGAACAATGTTTCAGCTGATCCCGTTTAGTCTATGATCCCTATACTCATTGAATCAGCTCAGCAAGTGATTGATGGAAGGAGCAACTAGAACTTGGCATTTGTAAGACTTCAAATACTCTGCAATGAGCTGTCCAGCTGCTAATATTCAGTACCTTGCACTTGTTTGCAGACCTCTCTGTAGTTATTAATGCTGTTAGGTAAACCCAGACTAAATGCCAATTCTTATTTGAAAGCCCACTTACAGAGTAATCTGTTAGTAATAGTGTTAGTTTTTTCCCCTTGGACAACAATTTTACCTAACAGTACAAAACGTGAAGTGGTGTTTAAATGTATGCAGGTATTGATAAAATGCTCTAAAGCATGCAGTCCATCATGTCATCACTCAAGAACATTTGTACACAGATATCTAACCACAGCAAATAAATTGGGTTAGCGTTCAGCAGATCATCATTAAGAACAGAGCCTAGAGTTAAGGAAAGCAAACCACAGCCAATGCAATCACCATAAATCAGTCCTATTCTTCCCTTCCTGCAATAGAAGCATCACAAATCATGAAAAGTAATATCTGGTATTTCCACTTATGTCATCAGAAAATGTCACATTATAAAAATTCATTCCAGTCATGATCTTGATGCATACAGCGGAGTCAACACTTTCTGGTAATTTTTCCACTTACACTCTGTGCTGGTTTTGGATGGGGTAGAGTTAGTTTTCTTTGTAATAGCTGGTATGGGGCTATGTTTTGGATTTGTGCTGAAAAGAGTGTTGATAATATAGACACAGGTTTTGTTATTGTGGAGCAGTGCTTACACAGAGTCAAGGCCTCTTCTGCCAGGACATATCACCCCACCAGCGAGTAGACTGGGGGTGCACAGGAATCTATGAGGGGACACAGCCAGGACAGCTGATCCCAACTAACCAAATGGATATTCCATACTATATGAAGTCATGCTCAGCATATAAAGCTGGGGGGAAGGAAGGAAGGGGGTGCATTCAGAGTTATAGCATTTGTCTTCCTGAGTCAGCATCACATGAGATGGAGCCCTACTTCCCTGGAGATGGCTGAACATCTGCCTGCCAATGGGAAGCAGTGAATGAATTCCTTGTTTTGCTTTGTTTGCGCACATGGCTCTTCCTTTACTTATAAAACTGTCTTTGTCTCAACTCCCGAGTTTTCTCACTTTCAGTCTTCCAATTCTCTCCTCCATACTGCTGGGGAGGTGGGGTGCAAAGGGTGGAAGGAGGTGAGCAAGCAGCTGCACAGTGCTTAGCTGGTGGCTGGGGCAAAACCATGACAGCCCTTTTTGGCATCCAACACAAAGCTTGAAGCATTTGAGGTAACAACAGGTTTGACTGGAACGCACTAGATTGAATTTATAGTTGTTATTGCTGTTTAACTATAGGAGGCAGGCTCCTGTGCTTGCCATGGGGCTTGCTTGCCTTACTGTATAGTAGAGTCTCTAATGCACATTGCTTTCACTGTTCACTGTACTGCCATACTGCTTATCATCTTACTCTGCTGTGTCTGGGTACATTTGGATAACAGCAATGGCAATGTGCCTGGTCTGACCAATGGCCAGGGCATCGCTGCTGTTTCTGTGCTGCTGTACTGGACAGGCTGGAACTCCCATGCGAACTNACACCCCTAAGGGACTGCAGTCTGTGGATAAGACCAAGCCAGAGCAGGGGTAAGAGGAAGAGTTCATTGCAATGTTAAACTCGATGGTCTGGCCCAAAGGGACCAGGGGTAGAGATTGTAATAGTAGTACATTTAAATCACTGTAACCCATGATTTGAGTTGCATGTTACAGGAATTACTATAGCAGGAACCATCTGAATCAACAGAGGACAAATCTTACAAGAAGGAGTGCAAGTGCAGCAGTGGATCTGAGCTGGCTTTGGTGCCCAGTAACCCTGTGCAACACACCATCTCTTCTGAGTGACCACCATAAAAGATGGAGTCCAAAGTAATCAGCTAAATGAGCTTAATGGACATTTTGTGGACATTTTATGGACATTTTACAAGGGTGGTCCATAGACAAAGGGAATAATATCTGCATATTATATCAAAGGATGGCAAGGGGTGTGGTGGTTAATGAGGATGTATTGGATAGTGTGGGACCTGAACATAACATAAATGGTATAGAATAAAGGGGTGAAGAATGTGCTGTGTTCGGCTGGGATAGTGTTAATTTTCTCCATAGTAGCTAGCATGACACTATGTTTTGGATTTGTGTTGAAAATAGTGTTGATAATACAGAGAAATGCTTATATAGAGTCAAGGCCTTTTTGGCTTCTCACACCAACCTGCCAGCAAGTAGGCTGGGAGTGCACAGGAAGTTTGGAGGGGACGCAGCTGGGACAGCTGACCCCAACTGACCAGACGGNGGACAGCTGACCCCAACTGACCAGACGGATATTCCATACCATATGACATCACGCTCAGTATATAAAAAGCTGAGGGAAGAAGAAGGGCTGGGGGCATGATGTTCGGAATGACAGTGTTTGCCTTCCCAAGTAACCA
>VXBL01009118.1:396288-449819 GCA_013400195.1 Aramus guarauna | reverse complement strand
CCCTCCCTCCATTTTCTGTCTACATTTTCAAATTAAGAAATCTACCAGCTTATATATTTTTCTTTTTTTCCCCTAAATTCTAGCTCAGTCCTAAAGCTATCTGCTTACAAAATATGTTGGGTTTTCATATTTTCTGAGTTTCAGAATGGGGTTAAAGCAGGAATTTTATCCAAAACAATTGTCAAAATTCTAGAAATCAAATAAAAATAAAATATATTTGTATGAATTTCTAAGATATTTCCTAAATGTTTTTTTTTTTTTTTTAAGTTTCTTATACAATGAGTAAGTCCTTGCCTTTATAAAGAATATATTTCATACTCAGATAGTAACCAAAGGCCTGCATCCAGTCTTTAAAGGACATTGATATGCAGCACAGATGGGCGAGACCATCTTACATCCCGTGAAAGGATTCTAAAATTGGAATAATTTGATTCTGGCTGAGGACCTTGACCAGTACCAGTTTCACCTTCCCAGGGTATGTGCAAGACAGTTCTGTGGAGCGCTCGCTACTATTCTGTTCATTCCCCATTCTTCTCTACTCAGTCTCCAGTCCATTTCTGTAGGCTTGTGAGGAAATGCAAGTAGTTAACATATATTTTCCACTCTTCCATACCACTAGCAGTCTAGGAAGGATGTCATGGATAGATAGGGAGAGTTAGATCAGGCTTTGCATCTGGGATAAACTGAGCTGTGGCTCTCACACTCACAAATTTTGTCCAAATAAAAACACTTACCTCTCATAAACCAGTATAAAGCTTATATCAGAGAATAAAGAAAGAATGAAGCATAGGTACATGATACAACTTTTTCTTACTTTTCTTATTCTTCCATAACATTAATATATATTAATGTTACATACTGTCAATGTACTGGTTGGTTTTGGCACTTCTCTGACCTATATGCTGGCATATCTTTTTGATGGCTAGATATTATGATGGATGGACTCTGGCAGTAGCTAAAATGAATTCCATTAAAACTTGATAGTTTGCTAACAACTTTAAGAAAACTTTTAATTCATAATAGTCATTTTATGCAGTAAAAAGCAAATATTTCCCCTTCTTCTCTTTAATCTCTAAATATGGTACATCTTCAGGCTGATTTAGTTCAGTGAGTAAATAGCAGGAAATCTGCTAGTCCTACCTATGTTTCATTGGTTTTCCAGTGTTCAGCAATATCCAAATCCCCTAGGAGTCATTTAGCATATCTCTGTCTAATAAATTTTATAAACACAAGCTTTGTAAGACATCCATGACATTTAAGTTGCATTATTAAAGAATAAAGTAGTGTATATGCTCAAACAACAGGGGGCTTTATCATGCAATGCAATAAAAAAAGACAGCAAACTGTACAAAGTTTATATGCTTTGCATGTATGATTTTCTCTCATATTTCAGACTCCTGTAGGTATTGTGTGTCTCGTTCTGGAGTGCAGTAGTAATAAAAATACACAAAACTTCACTAACGGTTTTCTAATGAACTCCTTAAAAGAAGGCATTAGGGACCTTTTAGTTTTACTGCTACAATGAAAATAGAAGGCTGTGAAAACACAGCTTCAGAATAAAGAAGATAAAAAAAAAATCTATGCCATTTCTTTCTGGCAATAATTTCTTCAGTCTTGCAATTCCTTGTGTTCAATTCTGTTTCAAAAGAGGGAAGTGAAGCTGACCTCCATTTTTATCATATAATGAATACCTTAATTATTATCAAAGCACTGACCTACTGCCATTTACAAGAGCTGTAGTGGCTGATAATCACCATAAATAATAGATTCTAATCTAAGTAGGTTAACTGCACAGATTGAAACGGGTGGCCATTTCTGCCTCCGGAATTCCACCTGGAGGCCTGAGCGACTGCTAATAACGCTGCAGCGATACCTGTCAGGCTCCTGGGTTCAGACACTCCACACCTGAAGAAATTATCCCCCAAATTGTTCCATTAGCTTGCCTGTGGGCGTTTTCGTTACCACCAGACTTATTCCTGTAAGAAAAAAGTAAGATTTTCACAAACTCCTTTCAAATTCTACAGATTACTGGGGGAAAAAAAGAAAAAAAAAAAAAAAAGAAAAGGAGATTAAAACAGCAGGAAGGAGAGGAAAAACACAAGGATGCTGAGGGCTGATTCTCTTTAGTATTCATATACACAAAAACAAGATGAATGCAAAATGAATTTAAAACACTACCAGAAACTCCTTTAACTTTGCACAGTTGCAAATGATTATTTAACATATACTACTGAGAATAAAATCCTCAGTTTCCTTTGGATTTAGTTTCCTCATCTTTGACCAGGTGAAAAGGACAGGTGTAATTAATGGTTGTCACATTGGGCACATGTGTATGTGCTTGAAACCTGACTGTTTTTTGAATAACCAGTTAGTAACTCCTGAATGTTTCTCAGACAAAAAAAGCGGGACTATATTTTTATTTAATACGAGTTGGTTTCACCAACTTAAGTGAAGAAAATAGAGTGGTGTTAAGATGTGAAGAACTGTGTGAAAGCTCATTGGTGCATTGCTGTTGTGAAATGATTCAGTGGTGTGTCTAACACTTCTGAGATGTGACATAGTGTAATATTTAAAGGGCTAACAGTTCATAAATATCCTCTACCTTTTTGTCATATGAATATATGGTTTCCATTTTGTCTCTAAAATATGGCGTAAACAATATTTTTAATGTCCCCATTTTTAAAGCTAGAATGAATACAGCTTTCAAAAGAGGATGATTTGCAATCAACTATTTGATCATCAGTCTCCATATCTGTAAAAATAATGTCCGTAGACTTCTTTGCTTGGCCATCAGGTGGACCAAAAAAACATTCACAGGATTTGTGACTAAGGTTTTATTCTCCTCCTCTTCTAAATCATCCTTACTTTACCTTGTGTCACCATAACAATCCTGGAGATACAGGCAGGTACAATGACACTAATCAATCCTCAAAAATGTCTTTTAAAAAGCACCAGATGGCTCAGTTTAAAAATTATGTGAGGGGCATACGGTGTCAATAAGGCAAAAGAATGGTTTGAAGGGAATGGATTGTGCTACCCTGCCTTCCCTGCCTTACATTGAATGTCTATTTTAGTTCACTTTAAGTTCCCCTGAGCAGTAAAGGCTGGATGCAGCTGTATAAATGCAGCCAAGGCCATCAGAGATGCCCTAGGGTATCCCAGACATCTGTATAGGGCTAACAGGTATGAGATAGGATTTGTGAGAAGCTCAGAAGCAGCAGCCAGAGCCTAAGCAGGATGTCCCACTGTACCCAAAATGACACCAGATGACCATGTTTATGCACATTAAACCTGCTGTATGTGTCTTTTACACTGAATTACAGAATGAATAAACTTGTGTAATATCTTTCTAGAAAAGCCACACTCACTCTTTCCCAATATATAATTTACCTGTGCCTCCTCTTACTTTTTTTTTCTATTAATTGGCACAGTATGGAGGTCAAAGCCTACAGTCTGCAGTTTCCTAGGTTCTCCTAAAAGAGATTTTTTTGAGAAATAATTTAATTATTGAATACCTGTTTTCTTCTGTACTTCTGGCACTGACACAATATTCAGTGATGCTTCATACATTAAGTCAATATGTCCATAGAATCATATCTGAGCTTCTTGTAACTTTTGAATGACCACCTAGTCATGGTACTATTTTACACTTCATTTTACAAGTTTGTTCCACAATGCCCTCTTTGACACTTAAAAAGATATCCTCAAGACCATAAAAATAAGTCCAATTTTCGAAATTGTCTTTTTCATGTAATTGGAAATTTAGAAATTGTCTTTTTCCGATGCAAATAATTCATTTAAGGCTTAAACTATGGTCTTATCAACTCAAATTCCTCCTTTGATACTTTCACCATCTGTATGTCTTCAGTTCATAGAAAAAATTTAACATACTTTCATGTGCAGTTATTTATTTGCCATATCTGACTCTGTGTTCTCTTTAAAATTTAATTTTATCTTTCACTAGTGTAAACTACTTTTTGCCATTCGTATCCAACTGATATCCTGATGTTATATCACAAAGGTTATTTTCTTTCTATCAGTGTTCTGACATGACAATTGCAGCTATATTCTCAATGAACAAATATAAACCTTAATAACTTATCTGAGGAAATTCAGAAGTTGTATGTTAGCACTATCTATAATTACTGAGTGCTCCAGATTTTCCCTTAGTGTCCATCTAAACTATCTGTGTTTCTCATGCATACAAAGTAGAGTCAGAGAACCAGGATTGCTAATATAGACATGGATGATAGCTTTGGGATAGCAGGACAAGGTAGATTTCTTATTTTATCTGAACCAATGTATCCATCTGCTTTGGTGTGAGTTTGAGCTGATTGTGATGCTTTTCATCTTCTGAAAGAGCATTACTATGGGAGTCCCATGAATAGGCATTAAATTGTTTGAATTAGAATTATATGGGCACAGGTTATGTCACTTTCTGCTGATGTGTGCTTGTTCTGCAGTGGCCTGGAGTCTTTGAACTGTTCAGTCATTAAAGGAATGGGAGGAAAAAAGGGGAATAACACAATGGGCCCTTGATGTTCAACAGTATCACTGTTTTTTCAGACTGGCAAGCTACAGCACATTGGCACAGATATAGTGTTTAACAATGGTGCCTGAATAGAGACGTGCCAAATTTGGCTCCAGAGTTGCCACAGGGTTTTTTTCCTTCATTTTGAAAGTTCACCCTTATTTATTCATTCATTTATGAAGGAAAAAAATAGCAAGTTGCTTCCATAGCACTGTCTAAGAAATATAGAATCACAAAATCTTAGAATCATTTAGATTGGGAAAGACCTTTAAGATCACTGAGTAAAAGATTGGGAAACTCCATATCCACTAAGCTATTGCTACTCTCTATATAACTGTTGCTATCTTGTTTCTTGGATTAAAAGACAGTTAAAAAACTCAAACAAACAAATAAAGAAACAAAAAAACCCTCAACCCACCCAAACAGCAAAAAAACCCCCCACAACCTGAAGTAAAAGTAAAAACAGTAATTCAGAAGATTTGCATATGAATATGGTTGTATATGTATGGATATACATAAGTCTGCGTGCTGGAAGAATTCCAACAAATATTGTTCATAGGCTTTTGCAAACAAGCTACTCTTAAAATAGTGTTAAAAATTAACTATATTAAAATATAGGAGTTTTTTCCTATTTTATTATTTTATGTTGCTCCAGTGTCTGTCATCAACCTCAGGAAAAAGTAAGAGGTGATATCATGACTGAACTATAAGAAATTATTAGAGAGAAAACTAAGAGGCAGAAAAGAACATGTAGAAACAGATGAAGATCATGAGTTTACTCTGGATGCTAAGGATGTCTCTTGCCAGTGGGTTTCTGTATTTAAATAGCTTTTAGTAATTCAATGGCCAGAAGTGATAAAAACAACCATAAAACAGTGTTTCCAAAACTGTATGAAGTGTGGCAGCACAAAAATTTGGGGAACATTAACATGAAAGTCAGTTATGAATATTAGAAAAGGGGTTTTTTATTATTTATTTAACTATGAGATGTAAATGGCATTAGCAGAAAACTATTCTCTTCTGTGAGCCATTCAGTGGCAGAAGACAATGACTCCTGTGTTAGGCTATGTAGGTTCTTTTTTTTTGAGGAAATCAGTGAATTAGTGGTTTTTAGATCAGATTTGTTAGTGATATTTATTTGATGTTCATGTGACATTATCATAAAGTAGGATAGGCTTCTCAATACTAAGGGTACAGAATTCTTAGCAGGTATATTTTCCTATCCTAAATAGTGTTGGAACAGAAATGTTGTGTAAGTTTGGTTTACATACAGAAGTGAAAAATGATGGTTGTGTTGTTGAAGACTTGGGTAATAACCCAGAAGCCAATAACTGAGAGAACCATCACCCTTCCTAGGACTTCATGTGCACAGAGTGCAGAAGGTAAAGAGCAGGTTTTGAAGGGCTGTCTTGAATGTACCTGTGCCTCTCCAGAAACTTGGTTTTGTGAGCTGTTGCCTTGCCTGCAAAGCAGACAAGAGATGCAACTTGACTTTAGATGATCTGTGGAGGTGCCAAAAACTTACAACTCACCCAAGTTCTAGACAACTCTAGAGAATATAATTATCACTATTGTATTTTTTATATTCTCATTAGAAGAATAATTTGAAAATGCTAGCAATAAGCCTGTTACAAAAAGTTGAATGAAAAAAGCTGTAGTGTCCAGTCTTTACATGATTACACTAATTAGAGGTGGTACAGGAGCATCATATTTCTTAGAGCATTAGTATGAAGGGAAAAGTGTGATTTTTTTGCTAAGATCTGGAGATTCTGTAAATGTCCATGTGTTATAGGAATAAATGTTTGCCCCTCACTTACAGTAATGTCTTCACAGCATGCCATAAATCAATTCCAGTTCAGTAGACTAATGCACTTCTAGTCGGAGAGCATTTAGGGGACTGAAATATATAGGCTGTAAGAATCTATTAAAAAAAAAAAAAAGTCAGAATGGCTCTCCAAAAAGTATTTTGAAGAGGTACACTGTAATAATTAAAAAAAAGATTAAGGTGATTCAGTGCTGAATGTGATCTGGGCTGGTACTGCAATCATGGTTAATGTTTTCTCACCAGAACAAAAATAGAGTGTGGTAGAACATTTGCAAGAGAAAAGCAGACAAACATTGAAATTTCTTGGAATCAGCAAGCTAAAGACACTTGTTTAAAAATCTCTTGAAACGGTTGGCAGTCTCCCCCGTGTCCTGACCATGACAAGGAACTTTCCTGCCTACTTCTGTATGTTGAGACAAAGGAGCAGATGCACTCCATGCAAAAGAGAAACCTGGATGCATGGAGTTTTGCTTTGAAATGGGGGATGAGGCAGTAAAAAACTTATGGGTGAGGATAAGAGAGCAGATCAAGACAAGTGAAGTCTGACTACAAACTTAATAATCAAGATAAGATAATACCCAAGATCATGCTTAGGCAATTGGAGAAAACCCCATGTTCACAGACCCTGGTACTTAGGAAACTTTATCCTGATATCTTCTGGCAATAACAATGGGCACAAGCAAGCTAGGAGATTTCTAGAGTGAGTTGATAACAATGTCATGATATAGGTGATTGATGATCTAACCAGGAGAGCTACTCATCTGGACACCCAAACCTCACCTGGGCAAGACCCTGAGCAACCTGATACAGTTGGACCTGCTTTGAACAGAGGGTTGGACCAGGTATCTTTCTGAGGTCACTTATAATCTGAATTATTCAATGATTTTATAATTCTATGCTTCTGCTCTGCAGCTCCCCTAGTACCAATGCCGAAAATGTTGTAAGCAGTGAATCGGAGTTGCATCCTGTTACATTCTGTATAGCCCAGAGAATTGTATTGGAGTGATGCCATTCAAAGTAGATTGTTGCTGCTAAAGGGGTAGAATGTGTTACTGCCAATTGTCCTGACAAACTACTTTCATACAAACAAGTGAAAAGTAAAGAAATAACAATATATTTTTTGCTAATTCTAAATAGAAACAATTCACTTAGATTAGAAATGCACATAACCAGGACTAAAATAAAATAATTTATCTAGCTGTTTGTAAAAAATATGAGAGATGTTAATCATATTTTGTCATCCAAATATCAAAGCTGAGAGCCATGAGATTAGGAACTTTGTTGTTGTGAGAGTACAGTGTAGTGCATGTTATTTCAAAGACAATGAAGGATAAAAATTTCCTTTTATATCCAGTTCTCTATTGCATCCCTTTACACTGAAATTTCCATCTTCCCTCCCTCAAGAATTCTCAATCATTAAGCCATTTAGAAAGCACTTTTGTGACCCTTCCTATGGACTGTGAATTGCTTGCACCTCTGTGGAAATGCTGCTTCCTTGATAAGGTAAGAGATTTCCTGTTTCCTTGTAGTAAATCATTTGATTATTTGACTAAACTATAAACAAATTTTTAATGCAATATGGTGAAAAACACACCCTTTGCTATCAGTTTGGATATTGTTTAAAATGGGTTGTGATTTTTTTTTCTTTCATATATGAATTTTTATATTTCATACAAGCACGTAAACTGATGGCCATTTATTAGAGAGTCATATGCATACTGATGCTCTATGGAGCTATTATTAGGTCTTGATTAAGAGTAAGCATGATGGTAGTTGAACACTAGTGGTTATAAAAGGTTTAGAGAGATTGTCCTCTTACCTAGTTTCTCAAAATGTGGTGCAAAAACCTCTGCACCTACAACTGAAAGATCCTGGCAGAATCTTCTCATATCCTCAAGGCAAAAGTGCCTTTGGGAATGAAGTTTGTGTTCTCTGGAGACAAATCTCAGCCCATACGAATGGACGTAAAAATATTTTACTGAAATCCCACTAGTGGATGAATAGACATTTTGCAAACATATTCACTCATGAAAAAAAAAAAGATGAAAAGTAGAAAGTGCTTAGCTATGCATTCTGTAAAGACTTCGTAAGCATTACATGAGAAAAGCATGATCCAAGGAGTTACAAGCAAGTTCCCAACATAGCACATTTCTTCCAAGAGAATAAATCAGATTCCTGCCATCACATGCATATACAAAAGCATATTCATTATAAACATTAAAATAAGGTGGTTTTTTTTCTTTAAATCTAGAACTGAGATATCCATACAAATCCAGACAAAAATAGCTGGTCAAGGCAGCAAAACCAGAACAAAAAGAAACATTTAAAACTGTCTATATATGCAGGGGTGGAAAAAGGCATGTTAAACATGACGCTTTTCTAACCTAGTACCATATGCGTAGGCTTCACATCAAGACATTTATGCTTCCGTGTTGACAATGTAAAGTTGCTGTATACATATCTCCATCTCTAAATTTGTTTGTGTAGGCTGAGGTAAATTTAAGGGAGTACTTAGAATAGTTCAGTAAGTAAATTATAGAATGAATATAATTTCTCTGTGTTATGTCATTACTTTCACTCCTTTGAAGTTTATTGTGGAAGAAAAGAGATTAAGACTGTAGCACTGATCTATGTAACAGGACTAACTCACTCCCTGGAAAGTTAGAGATGTAAGCAGGATTAAATTCCTGTGATTCTCACCTGGTTCTGAGAACAATCAATGGAACTACTTCTTGGAGTTCTTCACATAAATAGCTACATTTCGCAAGGTCAAGCCCTCAAGAAGGCAAGTAGGCAAGTCTTTCATTAATATTAATATAGCTGACACTTTTGTCAAATGCAAATTAAGTATTGCACACACTGCTGGACTTGTCCAGCATCTCTGCTTTAGTGCCTCTCCACTGCTATTATTTTTTGAATTACAGTTAGTAAAGAACCTCTTTCCTGATGGGAATAAAAATACATGGAGAAAAACAAAAATAATAGAGACAAATCAACAGCCCAAATATTTGTCTTTGTGATATTTCATTTGCCTATAATTTTATTATTTGATAATTCAACAATCCTCACACCTTCAGCACAAAGCTTTTAACTTTAGCAAAGCCCAATTAAAATCCCCTACTCTCTACCTCTCTCAATATTAGTGAAAATAAAATCAAAGGCTCTGAATAGCAAAGTCCTCAAAAACTAGGTCATTCCCTTTCTGTAACAAAATTGTCTATAAGACAAAGAAAATAAGCAGGAAAGCATTGGACGAGGCCTGCCAGCAGCAGTCCAAAGTGTCTGGGCTTCTTGCCAATAGTCCCTGAACCTAAAATCATGGTTTAACAAAACAGCTAAAATTTCACACCACTCAAGAGCTTTTTTTCCTTGACAGGTATGTTACCAGTGCAGCTCCCCTAGTATGCTCACTGGTCCAAAAGATGCTATTTCACCTGCAGATCTATACTTTCTGACTTCCATAATTTAGCTAACTTTTAAAATTTCAAATACAGAAGTCCAAATGATCCTTTAATTTGTGAGTGTACAAGGCACTGAAAAGCTCTGATTAGTATGACATGAAATGAAAAGAAGATTCATATTTTAAGGTACTGGTATTAGTGAAATGCTTCATTAAAGTAAAAGAACTAAGTATCTCTAAAGCTGAGTATATTCAGCTTCAATTTGTAGGTGGAAGGTGGAGGTACATGGCCGTACTGACCAAAAAAAAAAAAAAAAAAAAAAAAAAAAAAAAAAAAAAAAAAAAAATTTATTGGTNTACCGACCAAAAAAAAAAAAAAAAAAAAAAAGCAAAGTTATGGGTTTGTCAGAGCTGCCAGGGCACTTAGTCTTGCTGCCTAGAGGACTTTCCATAGACATTGAGATTTTTAGAATGTATGCTTATTTTTTGTGTGGAATATTTAATTTATTAGAGATTAAAATGACACAAATTGAGGTCCTACACCTGAACATTGAAATGCCATCCACCAACATGACCCTAATTTTAGATAAAGTTGTGAGAAATCACCCTGAGATTTTTCTTTCATCTTACTGCTTGTTTGGGGAAAAAGGTTAGTAGGAAGACAAGAGGATGGACTGTCCGTGGATAGAGTATTTAGGGCATTGCAATATGGATTGGATTTCTTGCTCTGCTATAATTTTGGCATGACTTTGAGCAAGTGACTTAGTGCTACATCTACAAATGATCTCTAGGCATGTTGTTGCAATCCATAACTTGCAAGAATACTGACATGTGGTGGAATCCATACAGCTGTTCTCACAGGGAGACACAGATGCTTACATATCGGATCCAGAAAGCCAGCTTGCTGCAAAGGGAGCTATCTTGACATTTGGCCAATAGCAACTATAAATGAGAAGTCCTATCTCAGGTGAGCATATGAGTATCATAAGCAGGAATGTTAATTATAATTCTTGCTTGCCCTGTTCTTTCAACATGTTAATAGGATAAATATATTCAATAGGCACCTTCTAAATTATCCTTTGTGGATTACATATGTGAAGACAAACCCAGTCATTCAGTCACTGTGCAGTTCTATAATATTAGTACTTTATCATTATGTAAAACTTCACCAGTAGAAATTTTCATATCAAGGGAGATTATATTTGAAGAAAAGTGGGTACGGTCCCCATTGCTTCCCAGTAGCTGAGATGTGGTTTGGAGAGTCGAAGTCTCTGCATCAGGTGCTTCATCTCCCACAGGGTTTGAATGTTGGCTTTTATGCTTACTTTGAAAAATGTAAGTCTTTTTGTACATGCAGACCTAGTATTTCACAGACTTGTGAACAGAAACACTACAGTGTCAGGGAGTCAGATGTTACTCTCATGGTTCAAGACTGTAGCTTTGTAAGTAGGTAGTGTAAAAACACATTTCTTAAAAGTATACAAAAGGTTTAAACTAAAATCACAGACACCTATGGTGGGTGCATTCAGTCTAAGATTTGCTTGTAAAAAAGCAGTTTGGGACAACTAAGTTGCTGAGTTCCCTCCTCTACTATCACACAGTATAGAGCACTAATGCAGATCACGTTGTAGGGCTACAGTCTCTTTCCTGCCCACCTCCTCTCCAGTATCATCACCTCACGTGTCCTTAAAAACAGACAGAGAAAACAAGTTGTTCCAGTTCTGACTGCACGAAGTCCTGGGAGCATTATCCTTACATATTTATGATGGGAGAACTGGAATCAGTAACAGTGGTCACTATGGCTGAATTTACTGTATGCACTAGAAGAAACTTTCAAGTCAAGAAAACTGTATCCAGAAAATATTCACAGGCTTTCAGAATTTAATTTCTATTCAATTAGTCCTTCTTTTCTAGAGAGTGATAATTTTCATGTTTAATGATTAACAGTTAAAAATCTGTATCACAAATTTCTACCTATGAGGGCAGTATGTCAGAAAATTATTTGAATTATAGCACAATCTGATCCAATTAGTGTATTGGGACACTGTATCATTATTGATTTACAGCTAGATATTTCTCATTCTTTTCTGTAATTCATTATGGGCTGAATATGGATATCTGTATCCAGCTTTCAAATCTAAGTGACAAAAGCCAGGTCTCTCCAGCTAAAGCTAAGCATACAAGTACATGATACAGTTATCAACAACTTTGAGAATTAGGTTATTTACTAAATATACCTGAAGGTGTGTGTTGGGTACCCATGATTGAAAAATAGGCCCTACATGTTTATTTTTCACCACATACATTCAAACTATTTTGAGTGGTTGACAACTATGATCAGCCAGTCAGAAAGAATCCAGGAGGATTTGGCTCAGCTGGGCCAAATTCTACTCCTTTCTTTGATTCTCAACTCAACATTACAAAGTAGACACTTATTCAGAAGGAAAAAGCCAAATATTCTCCTAAAGGAAAAGTCAGAATAATCTGAGGTCAGACTGGAGAAAGATGAGCAGTGTGAATAAGAGCAAAGAAGGTCAGAATTATTTAAGTATATGTTTTAAACAATTCACTTTAAAGTTATTAATAATCTGCATCATTATTCAACATTTTTCATCATACTTAATGAAAAGTGACTGTTTAATTAAAAATGTCAGTATAAAAATAATGACAAGAGGGTTATTCTTTCTAATTCAGGATCACTGCTAACTAAGACTGAGGCTAATAAATTTCAAGACCTCTGACCTAGGACCTTTTTTTCTATGAACACCTTCATTTTGGTTTTCATCCAATGACAGGAGTATTGTACTATGAAAAGAATGATTAAATTATAACTTCAGTACCAATACACTTTTATCACCCACTGTCATAGAAAAATCTTTCATTATTTGTCTCTCCCATAAGTTATATACTATTTTACTGCATTTTCCCTTACATAACTCTCCCCAGCAGAAAGGAAACAGAAGAAGAAAAGCTCAGGGAAATACTTTATTAGTTATTTGAATTCCTTGAAGTTGCATATCACTAATTGGGCCCTAATAAGTGTGATCGAATATCACCAACGATTTGGGGTCAGGTGGACTTATTAAATATGGTGATTCAACATTAGGAGGCCAGGGAGCTATCTTTCCATATTTAGTTATTAAACTGAATTTCATTATTGGAACATGTTAACAGTTATGTAAAACAAATTGCTGATAGAAAACAAATTTCCTTCTGCTTATGTAAATGAACATCCCATTCTTGACTTTTGTGTGGGGTTCTCAGTGCCTCGTTGTTACTATATTGGTAAGGAAACAAATCAGTATTGATAACTGGCAATATTATTGCAGGTCTTGCTATACTTCAATCATGGTTTCATGAGGAGCAAAGTGCATTTTTGAAGTACATGCTACCTTATAAAAAATGCTGTTGTTACACAATGAAGACCACTATGTTGTGGAAGCATACTTTAAAGTGTAATTATAAAAAAAAAAACAAAAAAACAAAACAACAACAACAAAAAAAAAAAACCCAAAAAAAACCCCTGGAGGGTAACTTTTCTGACAGACTTTTTAACCAGTTAATCTTTTAGATATCATCTGTTCTCCTGAAGTCAGTGTAAAACCAGCAAAACCCCCCACCATTATCATATTATATTCTCTGCTTGAACTTGAACAGAAATACTCTTGTGTGCCTTTTCTGAATAAAATAAGTACCAGAAATTGTACAGAGTTTAAAACCATTATTAATAGGCATTGATTAAATAGTCAGTGTGTTATTTAAGCACTGCAGTCTGGTGACATGTAAAAAAAGCACTTATTTATAAAGTAAATCTTGTGGTTGTAGGGCAAAGGTAGAAAGCATTAATTCTGAAGATTCAAAACCTAGAAAGCAAATAAGAATGACCCAATACTTGTTTTTATTTGTCTCCAGTCCCGTGATCTCTTTTTAAAAAAAGTTCCACTAAGAATGCTCAAGTGCCTGGAGAAACAAATACACACTTTTCTGAAAACCCTTAAAAATACCATATTTTCTTTTTCCAGCAACAGGATGAGGCATAATTAACCAATGTGTTTGCCTGGATCAGCTACTGGATTGCTAAAGAAAGAAAACAAATAAAATGTGGTCATAAAATTCTGAAAAGTGATTACAGGTTTTGCTGTTCATTTGGAAAGGTTATTCAGGCTTATTTCTCTATTGAACAAAGCAATAGCAAATCACAATGTTTTCTTCTGATTCATTATTTTTTATATGTAATGGTCCTGAAAAAATCTTACTTGGGAACCTGTCCCTTATAGGTTAAAGTACAATGCTGGCTTATATATTTCATTTTATTGCTTACACATGAACAGTTTGAATAGTTGAAAAAGTCCAGCTGAACTGCAAAAGAAGTAACTTAGGTGGAAGTGTCATGTTGATGTGAGTCTGCTTGTTGCTTTTCTGTGCTTAGCTGTGTGAAAGTAAGGTGACTCGTACATCTCAGTCTCAAATGTCGTAAATTCCTATTATAAACTAAAATAAAGTGAAGCTAAAGAACAAATATAACTGAAAAAGAAAAATCACAGTAGAATCGTGGATACCATGTGGATCATGGATACCATTGTCATCTTCACCAATCTTCCCATGGCTACTCATTTAAATTGAGAACAAACCGCATATACGCTTTCCTCTTTTTGACAAACCATTTAAAGTCTGTCACTGAATAATTAGAGTAGCAAATGCAAATATTTCTGTAGTAAATATATGCAGGTTCATATTGTGGAACTATTATTCCTAGTTCAATCACTGAAATGGTGCAGCTGGCATAATGCCATTTTGATGAAGTGATGCCAGTTTACTTCATGCAAATACTTGGCTCTATTCACTAGGAATTAATTTTGCTACCTTTTCTCTTTTCCTAGTAAAATGACTTTCTGGAGGTTAATTCTAAAGTAGGTTTACAGAGACCAGGGAAAAGTGTGAAAATAATGAAATGTGAACAGCCAGATTCTTCTGTGCTACAATAAACAGTTCTACAGAATGTGATCATGTAAATCCCTGTGCACAACAAAATGCAGAAGACATCTGGACAGAAAAAAAAAGAAAAAAGTTATGGTAGAAAAATTAACAATCTTTTTTCCCTATCTTGCTTTCTTAATGTATTTGGTATTTCTACAAAGTACTGGCTTTCTCATACTTCCAATGCATGAGTAGTAGATTCTTAATGTGTAACCTTTGTGCTTTCATTCTTATTTTCAGCTTTTATTAAAAAGCCTTGAATCAATGAACTTCTAAAAATCATAACCTTGTTCATTTGGGCTATTTCTCTTTCATAATATGGTTTAAATATATCAGATCTCAGTGTAATATGACTGAAAGTCTTGTAAGGAGGAAATCCACATTGGCATCTGCACAGTATGCTTGCATATAATGAATGAGATTTTGAAGAAAAAAAAATAAAGACTTAATCTCTTTTTAGTAGCTTTTTTCTATGACTGTCTAATACAGAGACTGTAAGGAATATCTGTATTTTTGCAAAGAATCAACTTGAGTATTTTATATTCACAATAACCAGTGTGTTACTTTATGTAATTATATTTTCTTGTCTAGCTTATCAAGAGTAACCTTAACATTTCATAAGTGTACATTTCACACCATATTAACATTTGCTCTTGTGCTTCTGAAGTGGAGGAAGTTCTTGAATGTACTTAGATGTTTTCTCTTTATCAGTTTTTCCTTTGCATTGTAACTAGCAGAAAACAGAAAGTGCTTGGATTAAGTGCTGGGCTTTAAGAAGAAGTAAAAGTCTAAATAGCAATGTTTGAATGTAAAATTGTCAGTCGAACACATTTGCAAAGTGCCATCGAATAGAGCACTGCACGTTACAGAAAGACTCAGCTAGAACCTTATCTTTATGTATACTAATAAAGGATAAATGGAGTCTGCTGTAGGCCCCTGAAGCTTCAGTTTGGGGAAAGGGGGGGCACAAGGAACAAGGCTCTATTAAAATAAAAAAGATAACATCAGGCAGTTTTTCTTTTTCCTGATTATTTTTTCCCCTCTTTGCCACTGGCGATAAGGGTTAACAATGCAAAACTCCCACCAGCTGGTGTTTCACAAAGAAAAAGCCCTTGGGGAAACGACTCTCCTACAGACAAAAGCAGCCTGAAAGCTCTGCTTCAGAAGCCAGTGCTATTTACATAAGCACATAAAGGCAAGTCACAATGCAATTAGCCGTATCAGGATCACACCAGAGAACGTGAGAGTTCTTTACAAAGGTTCCCCCATACACTGTCATGATGGTGTTTTATGCTTTTAATTAGAAGACTCTGTTATTGACTTTAAGGCATTAATTCTCTGGGGTCTAGTGGCGATGAAGTTATGACAGGTGATTTCCTATGTTCAACCTCTTGTAAGTTACAATTTGCTGTATTTCTAAAAAACAGGTCTTTATGATTAGGTAAAAAACCCTCAATCTATTTTCCAAAAAAGAAAACAAGATAGGTGGTTAAGCAGTACAATAATACACACAAGCCCCTGAAGAAAAAAATAGCAATTTGATTTATTGAAAGAGATGATAAGTGTCAAGCACATTTTAACTAAATGAGAATTGGAAGAAAGTAATAAGCAAAAACATGAAACATAATAGGTAATTACCTGCACCCTCAGCAAGTCTGCTGATGACACCAAGCTGTGTGGTACAGTTGACCCACTGGAGGAAAGGGATGCCATCCCTAGGGACCTGGACAGGCTTGAGAGGTGGGCCCATGACAACCTTCATGAGAATTTCAACAAGGCCAAGTGCAAGGTCCTGCACGTGAGTCAGGACAATCCCAAGCACAACTACAGGCTGGGCAGGGAATGGATTGAAAGCAGCCCTGCGGAGAAGGACTTGGGGGTATTGGTTGACAGAAAGCTCAACGTGAACCGGCAATTCACACTTGCAGCCCAGAGNGGATGCCCATCCCTGGAAGTGTTCAAGGCCAGGTTGGATGGGGCTTTGAGCAACCTGGTCTAGGGAAGGGTGTCCCTGGCCATGGCAGGGTGGGTGGAACAAGGTTTCCAAGTAATAAGTCAGATTTTTTATCATTCTATCATGTCCATTGCATTGTTTCACTGTGACAGTTTTTGTTTACTAAACTTTTTCTTATTTGCTTTTAGTGATTTATAATTAATATTACTTAGCTGAGAACCTGAGTCACATGTTGTTTCTGTTTTCTGACTGACTGAAAAGTTTGGAATAGGGGATAATGGAGATGAGCCAGCAATAATGTTGGCTCCAAGTTTTCAAATGATAATTACTTGTTCCTAAATTAGGAAAGCTGTAGGGTTCTTGTACATTTTCATGAATTTTCTGTGATTTTCATTTTCAAACATGTTTAGATAGGAAATGATATTATTCTGTCAAAAGTGATGTGCAAAACTATGAGATTTCTTTAGGAAAAAAAAAAAAGTAGAACAAGTTAATTCAGTAACAGTTAGCTGTATTTCTTAAACACCAGCTTCTGAGTAAATCATGCTTTGTCAATAATCCAAGTGAGGGAAGATACCTGGTTGTTATTTCCCCATTACAGTGTAGTGGAAGGTTCAATTTGTCTTGTGTTCACATTTCTTTCACTGAAGTCTCACTTTGGTTTGCTGTAATGGAATAATAAATAGTTTAGAGGTCACAAAGCAAATGAAATGCCTTCTATGTAGAACAGGAGATATCAAGTGAAATAATCCACTGGTAGGGCCAAAATAAAATAAGGATTTTATTATTATTTTTTTCCTGACAGAGAATTCAGTTGTGGAACTCCTTTTTTGGGGAAGTTATAGATGGGAAAAGTTTACATGGATTCAGAAGGTGATTAGTAAGTTAGTCAGAGAGAAAATCCATTGGCACTCAAACACAAACCACCTCAGGCTCCAAATATATGTGAGCCATAGATTCTTGGAAGCAGGAATAAATACAGTGTTTGCTATTGGATATTTTTGGAGCCAAGGTACTGGCTAGATAGGCATTCGATCGGTTCTAGTATAGTCATAATTTGAATGTCATTCTCACATTGAGAGATAAAAGAGAGCAGTGAACATGGGAATAATAAAGGGGAAAGGGAAGACAGGAGCATGCAAAGATAGAGTGTTCAACAGTATAACATTTCGGTTTTAATTAATAGCAGTCATATCAGCACGGAGATTTCTATCACTGTATGTGTTGCCTTTATAAATATTTCTTGCTGCTATTGCAGTAAAGATGATGGAATAAAAATAGATATCCCAATCTCTAAATGGACTCATAATTTAGACTGCATTATGTTCTCACTTGATAGGATTAAATATGTTATTTGATTTCATGGAGGGAGCAATATCTTTCCCAAGAGACAATAGTACTGCTGTGGATGAATTAACACTCGTTTTGCTAATTGAGGAATCATTTTGTATAGATTACCATTAGCATGGATGGGTTTATTTTTTATGGAAACATACCTTAGCTAAAACTAAAAACTTGAAACACCAAAAAGCTGCTTAACTACTTCTTACCTACAGAAATGCAACAGTATATGTTTTGATATATAGTAATTTATACAAAAATATAATTAGCTAGTTGTTCATAATATTTAGATTTATATTATCATTGAAGCTTCATCCAGAACTTTAAACTTGTATTTTGCGCAAAATTACTAACAGGATATTCAATGCAGTTGACTTAATTTGTTGAATTATAGTCAGTCTGGACACCATTTTATTACCAACAAAAAACCAATGGAACAAAAGCCATCACAATTCCTATTTTCTGTACAATAAATATTCTGATATATTTACATCCTGATTAGTAAGTCAAGTAAGTCCTATCATAAGACATTTTTTGTAAAAGCGTTAACATGAAAACAGAACAGGAATTCTCCATGTTGAGTTTGGCATGAATGTCCTAATTTTTTTGCTTATTATCACTCCTACATCAGTCACCGCTACCAGACAAAATAGTCTTCTAATATTCACTGATCTTGAAGCAATAAGCTTTTATAAAAAAACAGCCAAACAAACAAAAAAGCCCCTCCAAACAACAGCATAGAAAAACTATCTTTATAATTGTAACTCCATGAATTAGATTCAATAGCATCGTAAGTCCCTTATAGTCATTGAGACTCAAGAGTCAAATGAAAGATCTACTGCTGGGTGCTCCCTTCCCTTATATCACAAATTAAAAACATAAACATGTCAGAAGAGTGTTTTTCTTAAAAATGTAAAAAGTGGAAAGCAGTTGCTTTGGTTAAGACAGTTTTAATAGGCACCCAGTGAATTTTCAGCTCAAGAAAGGAGGTTTCTCATTAATTTTAAGCATTTCTATCTGTGTACGCATGTGTTGTATATGTAAGAAACTGAATTGTAATTTTGCAACTGAAGTATCAACAACTCACTTAAGTCTCACTGTAGATTTTCCCTCAAGTTATACATTATGCGTTATACAATATGTATAAAACTAATCCTGAGAGTAAACCAGTTTGACTTTCCCATATGATGGCTCTTGTGACAGTAATATGTTAGTGTGATAATGTGATAAAGTCCAGATATATTAAGAAAAATAATGGCTTTTCTATTTAAGACTTTAAGAAGTGCTTCCATGTCCCCAACCTTATTTTTTTCCCCAGTCAAATGATTCAGTCTAAGAAAAGATATCATGGCTTCCTAACAATCTCACCTAGCCCATACCCTTAGATCATCACAATTTCAATGCCATTACTACCAAAATACAAAAGAAAAAAAGTTAAAAAAAAACCCACAACAAACAAAAACAAAAAAATCAAACTACCATAATCAATCAATGACTTCCAAGGACAGTAGACTGGCTGTTACAGACACAAAAAAAAAAAAAAAAAAAAAAAAAAAAAAAAAAAAAAAAAAAAAATTCCCTTCAGTAACCTGATCTTAGTATTTTAATACCACATGATGAGAACATCCTGCAACAATTCCTTTAACTGTTGCTGGGTTGCTCTGGGAGGCTGCTAGGAAGGGGTACCTCCTTTTTCCCCCCATATATTTACAACTTCTCAGTCTAAAGAATATTTGAAATTTTGCTTAAACCTTCACTGTCACTATAAGCTTCTATATTAAAAAAATACAAAATGATAGTATGGGTGGCCTGATATTTTTCAACAAAACAGAAAAAATGTCTTCACCTTCCATCATGATTTACATGTACCCTGGTCTACCAGTGAGGATCATAGTGGCCTTAAAGTGGCCCATGTGGATGAACTCATTTCAGTCAAGTTTTTGGTAGCATACCCTAAATGATAGAGGAAAAATATATACATCAGTTTAGTCATTGCAAATAGAGAGGTCATAGGCTTCTGTAAAAAGACAATTGCAATAAGACGGGTATCCCATCTCTTCCAGGTACTTCTAGAACCAAAACAATGTGGGAAATCTTACTCTGCCACAGCTTCTGTGCATAGCCAGAGGATTTTCTGGACAAACCCTTTTGAAAATGCTAAACTAAATATAAAACAAATTTATTTCTTAATACTGAAGAATCACACCTTCTGGTTGCTTTCACATCATCTTTATCATTTATTTTAGGCTCAAACTGCAGCTTTGGCACTGCCAGTGTCACTTGATTTGAACTGATTTTACAGTTTCAGCAACACAAAGTCTCATTCAGACATTACAGAGGAATGACACCACTATATGGCTATATTTATGGGCAATCACAGTATAACAGTAGCTGGTGGACTGATCACAAGGCAGGAAGTTAGTAAAGGCCAGATCTCCTTTTATCCTTCTTCGCTAAGTTCATCGGGGCATTTAATGAGTGGTTTTAAGTAGCTGTCTGTGCTGCCAGCCAATGATAAGGCTGCTTACACAACACAAATACATCAGGCGTTACAATCTAAGTTGTTTTTATACATGCCAAAAACTGTCAGACATCTTCTTTGGGGCTTCAGATGTATTTTTAGAAAATTCTAATCTAGAGTGTCTGTCAAGCTACTCCTATATTTAATACAGATATAGAAGGAAACAGGGGCAATAGAGAAGCTTCTGTAATTGTTAACACAATATGCAGCATCTTCATCATTCCCTTTCTACACACTGAAGCTTACGTCTCTTAGTGTGGCTGCAGTAGTAGAAATTAGAAAGCAGACCTTTCTCTTTCTGAAAAGCCCCTGCCCTGGCTCTTTAGGTGCTAATATTTTTCCTTCATTGTTTTGTGAAGTTCAGAAAAACCGTTTTTTTTCATGGTATAGAGGATTTGTGATTTCTTTGTTTGACAGTTACTACTTTCTAATGATATTGCTCTCAATAAGTGTATTTTAAACCCCCTTGTTTTTCAGTACTATTAACATTTTCTCTGTCATTTTCTGAGAATGACGTATTGTTGGGATGCTGCCCAGCTAGGCTGTGCCAGCATGTTACATTAAACAATGTATTGAGAGATGTCAAAACAACTCAGAAACAATCACATTTATATCAACAATCAATAACATGGACAATAAATTATGGGAAACCAATCAAAATACAGGCATTTCATGCAAATTGGTATAACCTCATTTACTTTTTTTGACACCAGCTGAGTGGCTAACCAATAGCTTTCTAAAAGCTGCAGTATACTAAAACCCACTAAACAATAAATCACATCTTTTTTCCATATAACTAATTCCTGTTATTCCTCCAAAGGTATATTTGTTAATACCTTGACTAAGGAAATTGGTCCAGTAAGTAAATCCCTGAAAGGGACTAAGAGCCTGCAGGTTTGGAGATGTCTTCAAAGCTGCTGAGAAGTTTGAAAAGTTGCAGAAAATCTCTGCTGCAGGTTGTTTTGTTTTGGAAAGCCACCAGGTTAAGTAAAATTTAGTTCAGAGTTCTGCAATTGTGTCATCTTACCTGGTGTCTCAAAGCATCTAACTATAGGTGCCATAATGAAGTTTTATTAAACCTTTTAGAGCATGAAAGCAAAGGAGACATCGGTAACAAAATGCTGGAAAAGTCTTAAAATAATATAACAAAGATTCTTAGAAAGTGATTCATCTAACAGATATGGAGATAGTTTCTCTAATGTCACAGGGCAATCTAGGCTCATCCTGCTTTCAGCAAGGTCAGTACAAGAACAAGTTTTTAGGTGGCTGTGGTTTTGTCACTCCTTTCAGCACATTTAGTGGTCTCTCTTCCAGCAGGGTAACAAAATAAAGACATATGGGAAGGGAAACAAATCTTTACTGAGACTAGCGTTAGATATGTTCCACTTGCTGTGGTAAGAGGTCTGTCAGATTTGTTCCATGCTCCTGTGGCCAGGCACCACCTTGCTCAATGTACTTAGGAAGGCATTGGGCAATTGCCCGTGTACCCTTTGTCAGTTCTGGGCTCTAGAGCCATTGTAACAGGCGCAGCAGTGTTGGCGCTGAAAGCAGAAAAGCTAAAGTACTCACATGTTTTGTCTTTGCAGAACTGCCAGTTGATTCAAAACAAGATGCCCCTTACTATATCTTGCCCTGATCTGCTAAGGTATTGCTTTCTTGAACAGATCCTCGCTCTTGCACAGTCCCAGTACTATTACCAAATAAACCACTGCTAATTGGTACTGCAGATCCGGGTCTGGTTTTTAACTCTGACCTTCTTTCTATTGGACCAGAATCAATATTGAACTAGTTTATTGAACATATGAAGTAAAATACATACTGAGTAATGCAAGAAAAGAATATACATTATCTATCATGCCATGAGGAAAGGAATTCATCTTTAGTTTTATATAGTTATTTCTTTTCAAAGACAAAGTGTTGAGCAAAATATTAACCATTTGCATTTAAATTAACATTTATTTTTATTTGTATTATACTTCTTGGAAATGTGCCAGCATTTGTATTCTCTCTGTTTGAAAAAGGCAATCATTATTCTGTAACTTCTAGTACAAAGGTTGGGTATGCAAATGTGGAGTGGGGTGAGCCATGCACATGTTATTTTACTAGACTTGAAACATTGCACGCTGCTTTTACAGTATTGGTATATGATGCAAACAATCCAATGCTATCGCAAAAATATATTTTAAGATGAAATACAGATGCATACTGCTAGAGCTGCTATTTATGAAAATCCCTATATCAATGTGAATTTCTAAGGTTTGGTCATGTTTATTCTTTTATGAACAGAAGCTAATTCTTACAAACCTACTCCCAGAAGTGTGCTGATATCTTCCTAAAAGTGCTTGAAATTGAGTTTCTAGCTCATAATGCTTCCATGTGAGACACCAAAATCTTCTCCAGACATGGAAGCCTCTCTATAAACATTTTTATAGACCTGGATGACAACATTCCTAGCTTCCTGACCATTTTCACTGGTTGTCTTCTGTGTGGATATTTATTCATCAAAACATGAAGTGAAACTACAATCTACTTTAACCTAAACAATTGAACAACTATTAGACAGAAGGTAAAGTAATGATAAAGATCTTTTTTTTTTTTTTTTCATTTCTGTACAAGTTGCAAAAGACTTAAATGACTTATAAATTCCTGGCTTTGTGTCATTAATATGGGTAATTTACTGTTTTACTGTTTTACTGATCAGTAAATCTTAAGCATAAAAATATTTCATAATTCTGAAGGTTATGAAGGTTATGAAGGATTACTTTGATAATTTAACCTCCATTTTCATTTTACTGCAGTCTCATTCCTCCTGCTTTTACCCTAATATACAATCAGGTATCCTGAGCTATTGGAAAGCTATTATACACATTATCATGAAGAACTCAATGCAAGAAAGACATCACAATTTACTACAAATGAGTATTCCTAGTTTTCTAATTCCACTCTGTAAGGACACTAGTCATCCACTACTTTCTGTAACAGTGTGTACAGTGGCAAAGTATATTGTTGATTAGAAAACTGCCACTTTTATATAACTCAGTTTCAACATACTGCAATTACAGCTGGCTGCACACCTCCTGTTCTTGGGTTGATAGAGAACATGGTACCTCGGAGGAATGTACCTCACATACCCACCAGTGTGGCTGACCTCAGCTAACCACAGTTGTAACAGAAATATCTGAAATTAAATCATATCAAGGGGAAAGGCCAAAAGCACATCAACATTTTATAGTGGCTGAATGGAGTATTTTTGAAGTCAAAAAGCATACCAAAAAATCTAAAAAAGGTTTTAGGAAACCTTCTGCACAAAAGGGCACCAGTCTCCTGATGCAAATGTCAGTTTGACTTTTCTTTGTTCCTAGAGAGTAATAAAATACAAAATATTCTTCAGTAAAAGATCCAGAAGATCTCTGATGTACTTTAGTGACAAAATTCTTTCTGAAGTAATGTAACTTACAGGTCATGTATTATCACTTATCAATTACACAACATGCAAAGAAGTCTTTGATGTTAAGAAAAAAAAAATTATCTTTCTGATAGATCTATCTTTGTTTCTAAACATATAGGAAGATTACAGTATCCTGAATTTATTATTGCTCCTATTCCTTCTTTGCTGACCTTATACCATTAAGCTTCTTACTATTAGGGAACTGTTCTCAAAACTACTGGCATTCTCCTTAAATGCCTTTTGCATATTTGGACTGTAAGATCAACTGGCAGCTATTTTCTCTTGAGACAAATTCTTTGGAAAAGTTTTCATCAATCAGAACTTTGATTACAAAATAAATAAGGGAGACATTTTTAGATGGAAATTGTTACTATTTTAGCTGCAGAATCAAGGATAAAAATGAATGAATTCATGGCATTGACCAATGTTTTCCTTCTGTGTAACAAAAACAAGAGATTGCTTAACGACTAGGAGACTGCTTAGTCTCACTGAGGAGATACAGGGTTAGAGGGCAAAATGACACAGAAGTAGATCTGTTTTGAGATTGGGGAGGTATAAAGAATGCTTTAAGCAGATTAAAAAAGCACAGGAAGAAGGGAAGGCTAGAAAAGGAGCAATAAAATAAAGGAGGACAGGGAGTTCAAGGAGAGTAAAAACAAAGGGGAAGCAAAGGAAGAAAGAGAAAGAACTGCTCTTGGCAATACAGTTGATCTGATATATTATTATGAAATGTAGTTTCATTGAAAAACACTGATATATGAGCCCCAAATGTTTTGTCTGAAACATCTCAGATTTGATTAACTTTCATCAAATCTAAGGCCTGAACTCCAGAAAGGCTGCCCTGAGGCTGCGGAGCCTGGGAACTGCAGATCGCCTTCCCTTGGCCTGGATGCTGCCCGAGAGCCAGGTGCCCAAGGAGTCCCAAACACTGCTTGATAGAATTAATATTCTTGTCCATTTTGCTGCTCATATACACAGGCTAATATGAAAGTCATTTTCAAAGAGCAGCTGCAGGGGCTGTTCAGCTCTCATTTTTTCCATTATTTTTTAACTTTTTGGTTTTCTAGCATTATTAAATGCTTTGAAATAGTCCAAATTCAAACACAAAAACTTGACAGTTCCTGCAAATTAGAATCTCTGCTTTGTAACTCCAACTAGTCAGCATATCTTCATTTCTAAAGCATGTTCTGGCATTTTGCAGGCATGGGCTGTGGGAAAAATTCGTGCTGTATGTCTGTTTTTCCATTTCTGGCCACATGAGCAAGAGAATGAGTCAATTTTATGAGTAAGGCTTTCCTTAGAGGTTTTGTTACAGCAAACCATGCAGTGTCTGTTACAATATAAATAACCACAAAACATGTCAATTTTACTTCCCAAATCGTTTATCCCAGATCTGCAGCATCTTAAGACTGCAGCTTCCCAGAATGTCCTTGTCTTATTCATGTGCTTTGCTATTCAGGTAGCAGGACAAGCTCTCACAGAGTCCCAGGAATATACATACCCCCCACTGGTCCCACCATCAGACATTTCGTAGTGTGTCTCACCTCAGCAAGTCATAACTACATTGACAATAGGGTCCTAAATCAAAGCTAATTTCATGCACTCCAATCAATGGAAAGGAACTGGTACCTTTCAGAAAGCAATTCATTCCACAGGAAGATCGTTAAGAAAGCAGGTGGAATAGCTAATTTTCTGCTAATGCCTGTTTTGCTGCTTAGGTTATAAAGAGGAGCTTAGCAAATAGAGCAAACATAAAAGTATAGGTTAGTGGAGATAAATCGTACCCCTCATACCTGCATCACACAGGACTGTCTACACTAGCGTCAAGTCTAGGTCTCCTAGACCTAGAGCAATGATCTGCGTTTAACCCAATGGGCATTAAAAGCAGTATCAGTTGGTCAGCATCAACATGTCCTCATGTTTCTGCTCAGGTAATTTTACAGAATCACAGAATGACAGAACAGTAGGGGTTGGAAGGGACCTCTGGAGACCATCTAGTCCAACCTCCCTGCTATTGTTCCCATATTTGCAAGATTCTGCCCTCATTGTTTCATTGAAACTCTTGCTACTGTATCTTTACAGCAGATTCTGCAAAGATGCAAAATGAGAAATAGCCTATGTAAAAAACAGAATCTTCCAAACCTGATTCTCCTTTGGGTGTGACAGCAGCATGTTATTTATTATGAATGTGGTTGTCCAATGGCAGGGTAGGTTGCTGCACAGTACAAAACACATAATTATTTTTTCTTCTCATTCACATGGTCTGGCCTCAAAGCAATACCTCTTTCTGTTTCTTTGCTCTCTCTAGGAAATTTCATATCAAGGTTTCATTTTCTTTGAACCCATGCTTCATTTTCACAAATACATATGCTTTTAATTTAAAGACCTCAACAAGAAGAGCATCCTCTCGAGCCAAGGAAAAATCTGCAAAAACCCCATACAATGAGTCAGTCATAGTAGAACTGGAAAGACTTGCTCTCAAATTCCTGACTCTTTCACTCTATCGTATTCTTTCAATATTTTGGAACTTGACTGGAGTTTTCTTAACTATGTTTATACTTTCTTAACTCTATTTTTAAGAACATATTAAACAACAACCAAGCACTTGTACCTTGCAAACTACAACTGTTTTGAATAAACAATGGAAACTTTTTAATGTGCCGTCTAATCTTATGATCTCTCATTTGTTGTAATATGTTTATGTGCTCACCCACAGTCTGCCTTATCTAAATTAACACAAGAGGATTCTGCTTTTTGCAAACAGAACTCTGTTTTTATACAGCACTTTCTCTTTAATAGCGCTGGACAAGCAGATAGTTAGAGAAATGACAGACTACCATATAGTCTAAAAGATAGGGCTAGTTAAGCAAATGAAACAAATTCTCAGGGTTTTTTAATAAACAAGTAGTTGGAGTAGTGTGTCTTTACTGCTAACCAGAAGTCCACAAATGTAAATTTGAATTGTTATATGGGTTTATAGCATAGGTACTTTAAATGAATGTGTCTTTAATACATAGGAATATTTGCTAGGAAGTTTCAGCTTCTGGTGTTTACAGTTAACTCTCGTTTTCAAAGATTTAGGCCAAATGGGGCTGGGTTGCATTTTCATTCCTCTCTTCCATTCTTTTTTTTCTCACCACTCTGAAAAGTTCAAACTTTCAGTATAGGTTACATGCAGTTCACATCCACATTACCTACCCACTCACCCCAGCTAGAAGCATCTTTCCCGATACTAGCACTCAACTCTATAAAAATCTCTGCTGAACTTGTCTCTACCTCTTCAATATTATATCTATTTTTACTCATCTTTTCATTCACCCTTTCCTTCATCTCTTTCTTACAAAGATTTTGACATCACATGCTTTTGCTATACAACTCTTCTGCCTACAAACACAAATATGCAAAGCAGAAGTGTTTTATATGGCAAGGAAGGTATTAAGTGTTTGTAAAGGACTAAGTCAGTACTTCATTATAGATGATTTGACACTGGATAGATCTTGTGAAAAGAAAGTAGATAGTTAGACTTGTTAGTGATTTCCATGTTGGTATCTGATAAAACTTCCTTGAGACGTCTCTGTTCATGTATTTTTTCCAGTATCCTGAGGTCTTCCAAAAGTCTTTCCTAGGAGATCCCAGAAAGTGTCAGAAGATTGTCAGAGGTTGATGATAGATTTATTCTTCAGAAAGTCTAAATCACAGTGAGGGTGTGCCTTAAATTTCTTCAGATATCCTGGATAAGTATATCAGGATGGTCAGCACTGAGTGAGGAGTCCTGTACTGTGTCCTGATTTTAACAACTGGCACACCCACAAGGATACAATGCCCCTTCATTTGTCAGATTACCCAGGAGTAATCTTATCTCAAACTAAAATTTAAGGATAGAATGGTGTTTACTTAAACTATGATTTGAGATAGACGTCATAAAAAGATATGACAAAAAATCAGTATTAAGGCTATATTTAACAATAAGAATTTTGTTTGTGTGTTCCAGCATTTATCTAGTTTGTCACTGTTGGGTAATTAGCCTATACAATGCGTACTTGGCCCCTGAGAGTTCTTCTGGCTACTTCATTCTTTCTCCTATTGTTGAAGATGACTATCTGCAGCATCCAGGACGGCTGCCCCGGGTGACCTGCCCTTTCTCTAACCCCGCCTAGGATGACCTTATCTTTCCTCTCTGCTAATGTTTACCTATCCCTCATTTCGTGGAGCTGGGCACTGAGACATCGCAGGGTAACAGAAGGGATTAAGTAATTTCCTTTCCCCCTCTTTTTAATATAATTTTATTAATATTTTTATTACTTTAATTAGCACATCTCTATATTTAGAGTGACTTCCCCATTTTACGGTTTTCTCAAGAATTCTTGTAAAGCTTTTCATGCCATATCTTCAAAAAGATAAAATGCACTCTCTTCTTACTAGATTTATAGTTGCTTCTCCTCTGTGGCTCTCTTATGAAGAGCAAGCATGGTATAACAGGGATTGGGAGTTGGAAATGTAATGCTATGGCAATATAATTGCAGCCAAACTTTTATCCCCACAGTCCGTTTCACAGACTTCATTGTGGACCCCAAAACAATAGCTACAGATTTTTCCTTCTTCCAGCCAGAAGGAAAACAATGTCATGAACTTATAGGTTGATAGACCTACTTCTAAGCTCCATATGGCAGCTGATCAACAAAAACTAGAACGACTCCAAATCTGTAGTTTGTTCTTCTGCCAAGGGAACGAGGGAAAATGCACAACAAATGTATGTTGTGTGGGGTATGGATGGGAATGAGGGGAGTGTGGCTATCCTATTGTTTCTAGATAACTGTTTCGAATTACCAGTGTCTAACTGTCTGGCCAGATAACATTCAGGCTATGTTCTGTGACCATCGGCCTGTGTCCCATAGGCACAGTTCCCAGAGAAGTTCGTGATACTTTCAAACAGGAAAGTCTGCATTTTCAGAATAAATTTTCAGATTAATCAGATTTTCAGATAAATCACTGCTTCCTCATCTTTTGGTGGCCAGAGCAGGGGATTGGGCATGTGTTAGTCTGGAAAACAGTCACATTTTGTATAGTACCTCCACAAGTTGCAGGACATATAAAACAACCCTGAGTTTTTTAGTATGGAGACCCTATTAACAATTCTTTTACCCTCTTTGTTCTTGCTTCCAAATCATGGTGTATGTTGTAAATGCCAGATTTTCCTAGGTAGGTGTTGTCTAGTCCAATTTGGTTTTCAGTTTTTGTGTGTGTGAATTTACTAACTCAAAACTGGACATTTTTCACTGTTCACAGGCCTATTAAATTCAGTGCTCTCTGCTTTGATTTTTTACAGTTAAAGGAGAATATCCTAGTCTTCAAACCAAATCCTGGCAAAGACAATTGATGTCAGGAGTAGTAAATGTGGAGAGTTATGGCAGGGTAGAGTATCTGTGATTTCCATTTACTACTGAAAGTGGCAGACACCTTCAGACATAATACTAGGCACTTAACTAGGCTTTAAATAAATGGGACAATCAAATCCAGTAGTTCAGGAAGACTTGTACCTTTAGATTGTCTATAATCAGTTTATGTCATTTGAGATGATTGATTTGGTATTTGAACCTGAATACACATAACTTTGTTTTGTCTGATCCATTTTGTTATTTTAAATACATAGGGTCAAATTGTATTTAAATTTTCCAGCTTAAATACTACATTTGAGTCCAAACCTCTTATTCTTAGGGAGGAAAAATTTCCTCTGTGTCATTAGATAGGAGAAAACAATGGCTGAATGAGCAACATAAGAGTTTTCATCAGGTGTAGAAGGAATTTTTCCAGTTGGATAAATTTAAAAGTTTATGAAACAATGAAATTTTTTGATTCTTACTTTTTTCATAAACTGCCTGCGTGATATGAGAATTAAAAGCATCTGCTTTAAAAAAATGTTGTTCAGCCCAATATTACAATTGTACATTTCTCTTTGCCATTCTTCTACTTTCTTCTGTGACATAGAGCTCACATCAGTTAATCTTGTCGGGTTTGGTCTTCCTTTTTTGTAAGACAGAACAGACAAAATATTTAGCATATTCACCTTCTTCTACATATTTAAGAACTTGTGGACAAAAGCAGAATTTTTATTGTTTCTTCTTGTATAATGTATATCGGTATAAAAATGTCAAAGGGATGGTTCACCACTTGAAATTTGTAAGTTAGAAGATCTATCTCTGAACAATTGAAGTGCTCTTTCTGTGTTTCTATAGAAATGAAAATTTGCAAAGCCATAACTCGGGTTTCAACTTCCCTAATCTGTTTTTCGTGGGATTTTGTTTGTTTATTTGTGGGCTTGTTTGGTTTTGGTTTTGGTTTGGTTTTGGTTTATAATGGAAAACACATGAAAATTACTGATTCAAAATGAGCCTACAAAAGAAAATGTTCTTTTCACAACTTTTCACAAAGATTGAATGTGAAAATCTGACTCCTTACTGTACCAATAAGAAAAACCATTCAAATTATTGGAGGGGCTAATTAAATGAATTGGCTTACAGGCTGAAATACTACTGATGGTGACCAAGTATACCAGAACCTGGCCCTTACACTCCTGAATCACACAGGTCAATGAAATCAGTAGACCTTTGTTCACCAGTTTCAAGGAATTATGTATCATGAGTTAAGTAGCAATAATTATAATGTAAAAATACTTCAATTAAAGTGAAAAGGCATAGCTCAGTCATCTCATTTGAAGGATTAATATGGTCTCAGGCAATCACCTAGAAGATAAAGCAAAATATCCACAATATATGGTAAAACTACGTGAAAGACAAACACATTTACTAGCAGTAGACTTTCTCAATTGCATGAATTTTCATGATTTATTGTATTTCATTAATTTGTCACCCATAAAATGATTTGCATTACAGTGAAAATCATCACATTAAGGAAAAAGAATCCATGACAAGCAAAACATAGAAAAAAGTTGGAATGGCTCAAAGAAAAATTGTAGTGAAAATCTGACTAAATTTATCTTATTTTTTGCACTGACTTAGTATTCCCATGTTTGGAAAATAGATTTATTTTCCATNAAGGCATAGCTCAGTCATCTCATTTGAAGGATTAATATGGTCTCAGGCAATCACCTAGAAGATAAAGCAAAATATCCACAATATATGGTAAAACTACATGAAAGTAGCGGGGAGAGATAGAGAGAGAAGGTAAAAACAAATTCTGAAATATTTGCCAAAACAAATTTCTGTAATTTAACAAAACCTGGACTTGGCATTTATAATATATTTGTACTGTAAATTCTTTTAAAACTTTGAGAAAGGCTAGTCTTTGACATTCCAGAACTCAGAAAATTGGTAAAATGTAATCATAACATTTCAGGAACTTCTGACTTCTCTTTTTTTTTTTTAATTAAAAATATTGCTCTCAAAAAACCTCTTCAAACTATTCCAGAGTAAGTCTATAGACTTAGGTGACAGTGTGAGTTAAGTCCAAAATTTTCAATGTATTTTCTCATGCCTATGAGGAATATGAATCTGCAAAGAACCAACCGATGTTCTGAGTTATGAATTGCAATTGAAAAACCTACCTTGATCAAAGATCTTTTGATCACTGAAAATTCAGGGTATCCACACTGACTGTATTAGGTTATCTGGAACTTAATTAAGGTTGAATATGAATTGTAACTAATATGTGTCTGAAAAAACATATGAAACAACTTTGAAAATCCTTTGTTCCCTTCAACACACAATACCCCAAAAAAGTAATATCTTTAAGCATTCAAATAGCAAACAGCATTATAATTCTACATTTGTCTTGTTATTTCAGGTAATTTTAGTCCCAGGATATGTACACACAGTGAGCCTCAGTTGTGATCTCTCTACCTCTGGTGACTTGCACACAACATTTATGTAATAAATGTCTAAGCCATACCATTAGAGTAAGACTGAATTATAACTGTAGTGTCTAGAATTACAAGTTCAATACCTCAATTTATTTTCAGTTTTAGATGTAATGCATCCATTTTTAAGTCCACAGATCACTGAACCAGACCTATATCTTGATTAAGATCTACCAATCTATGTCTCAATCAAATAAATGAAAATATATTCATAAGGTCAGCTAGAATAGTATCTTTACATGTAGATCATGTTTGCAATTTAGGTCTCATTACCAGCTCTGCTGCTACAGATTATACAAGTGCCAGTAGTAGTGGGAACATGATTTATTTTTACTACTCATTATGCTGAGTGTGGCTTGAAAATTTCTGTTGCATATCTTGATATCCGTAACATATGTCTTGAAAATGTGAGGACATGGAATTGGAAATATTATAGTAC
The DNA here is from genome assembly GCA_013400195.1 of Aramus guarauna. NCBI lineage: Eukaryota > Metazoa > Chordata > Aves > Gruiformes > Aramidae > Aramus > Aramus guarauna. Next base: position 417,510 of record VXBL01009118.1, on the reverse strand, counting down.
CGACTATTTACTGACATCACTAGAAAGTGATGCTATGAATGTGCTAAAAATTTTCAGAATGGAAAACCTTTATTTCAAAAAGTAATTTTCTACTTGAAGAATACATCACTAGTGCTGTGAGCTACAGCTTCACCATTAATAGCAGTCAAAAAAATTTACAGACCATACATTTAATGCCTTATGACCTCAGAGAAGTTTTGCATTTCTTGCAGTGTCACAGTGCACATTGCTGTGCAATGGTAGAGGAACACACCACAGATGGAGGTGACTCTAGGACTACTAAGAGAATTTTTTTATAGAAAAGCAGATCATGCTACTTGTTGATTACAATTTCTACTCTTTCCAAAAAATGTCTGTCACTCGCTGGCCAAGATTTTCAACACCAACTTTGCCTTTAGATTTCATTGCCTTTGTACTACTAACAATATACCAGAAATATAATGCCTTGCAGAAGATGTTACTATGTAGCTTACTTCCAAGGTCTGTTTGCTCATTCTATTACATCTGAATATTGTCAGTGTTCTAAGATTAGGATTAAGTGGACAATTCACACTTTTTCCGTATTTTGTACATCATCTAAACTTTCTGCTGAACTGTTTTTCAAAAATGACAATTAGTGTCTAACATTCCTTGGCATTCTTTCACAAATTCTCATCCATTTTAGTCAGTTGCTAAGAACAACCATGAAGTTCTTGGGAACTGCTAGGGAAAAGCAAGTTACTTCTAGAGAAACTGAAATAAGAAATGCCAACTGACTCAAATTTAATGTTTTACATACTAGAAGCACAGGCAAGGCAGCCAAAAACTAATCATGACTATGTACACATATATACAATAGGCATAGGAAAGCAGTGCTGAAATTTCTGGGAGTAAGAGATTTATGGAGTACTTGTGCATGAGTTTCCAGCTTTTTAAACAACTGTTCATGATTGAAAAGTAGTTTCCTGTTAGTCAATAATTCTCATTATTTAGTGTGCCAAGAAACGTATTGATAATTTTGAAGGTAAGAGTTTTGAAGATTTTTCTTACTTGGTTAAATGACATAGATTCAGATAATGGTAAAATAAGTCCATCATAAACTGTTGCAGTTTAATTGATAAATAATCTGCATTTCTTTCCAATAATGCCAATAAGAAAAAATGCTGGACAATATACATAAAATTATTTGAAAATCATTAATATTTGAAAAAGTGTTTGGAACATACAGCTGGAGATACATGTGTCTTGTTTTTTCAAAAATATTTTACAAAAGACATCAATACCCACTATAGTGGATTCAATTAAAAGTGAACTCTCCTTGTAGCACTTTTTCAGCTACTGAAACCAAACCTTTCAAAGTAAACAGTGTTCTTTACTGAATTTTTGTAGAATGCAGTGCCAGTTTAGCACAAATACTCTTAACTTCTGAAAATATTTCCCAGTGATAAATTAAAAAATGCTTCATAATGGAATTTTACTTAATTTAGACACCAAAACTTGCTAAGAACCTCTAAGTATCTGGGGCATTGACTTTTTTTATTGATTCTGCAAAGCTCCAAAAGCTCTAAGATCAAATTTGCTTCAGTGGGAGTTAAAGGTTCTCAGCACTTTGCAGAAACCAGCCTAGCATGAGCTGCTATTACAGAAAGTGGGTTTCACCAGGCTCTGTGAAACTTAACATTGCTCCCAATCCATGCAGTAGGGAACACTTTAAATTCAAGAACACTTCCATTGTCCCATCTGCTAGTATGCTTGGTTTTTTTCCCCACCTCTTCTAAGGGTTTCTAAACTATTTTAAAAGCTGAGTCCCTAAGCCAAATCTCATNAGACCCCTCACCAGCTTTGTTGCTCTCCTCTGGACATGTTCCAGCAGCGCAACATCCTTCCTGTAGTGAGGGGCCCAAAACTGAACACAGTATTCGAGGTGCGGCCTCACCAGCGCCGAGTACAGGGGCACAATCACTTCCCTACTCCTGCTGGCCACACTATTCCTGATACAAGCCAGGATGCCATTGGCCTTCTTGGCCACCTGGGCACACTGCTGGCTCATATTCAGCCGGCTGTCAACCAGTACCGCCAGGTCTTTCTCTGCCATGGAGCTTTCCAGCCACTCTTCCCCAAGCCTGTAGCGTTGCATGGGGTTGTTGTGACCAAAGTGCAGGACCCGGCACTTGGCCTTTTTGAACCTCATACAGTTGGCCTCGGCCCATCGATCCAGCCTGTCTAGGTCCCTCTGCAAGTTTCCATGTAATAGGAAAGGATATTCTAAGTGAACCATATTTCTAAGTGAACCACATACTGTTTTCATCAAGTGAACATGATCATGATTATCCCTGCCTGCATTGGAAACATAAAATGACATAGAATGATAAACAAAAGCAGAAGCTACTTTAGACATAGTGAGAAGTTAGAAGTAAAGGAAATATCCCCAATGCTTTTTCTTCTCCTTTATCGTTGTAGTTACACAAAAGGCCCCTGGTTTTCTGTATTCATAGTCCACCTGTGGATTCTGTTAGGCACCATGAATTTGTAGCTCTACACATAAATGCTTGCTCCAGTCTTGTCACTTATGCACCTGTGACAAAATAGTAGGGCCCTCGTCTCTCACCATTACCTTGATGCAACTGTCCCGTTGAGTCACAGCATTTTGCTGTGCCTCTTTCATTAGAGGCTTTATGTTCTGAATTTCTCTTCAGTTTTTCTTGGTTTTATTTTTTCCCCCCACAAACTCTCCGCCTTTGTTTTATTTTAGTTTTCCTCCTGTTTAATACTTCTTTTCTTATCTTTATCTTTCTTATTTTTCTAGTGTTTAGTCTGTCATGACTGACGAGGGTCAGCACTCACTCCCACTTGTTGAGGAAACATTTAGCTGTCTGATGGACATGTGTTGAGGTGGAGAATACACCAATACTCTGCTTTATGCAGAGGGAGAGTGGGACCACCACTACTTCATCTTTAGTTCTGAGACTTTACAATTTGAGACTTACTAATTTGAGACTGGCTTAATCTTCCATCTGGAGTCCTCAGTTATCTTCAAGCCATAATTCCTCTGTTTACCATTCTAGTTTCTAGCAGAGTGACTTTCAAGAAGGCCAATCTACTTGTTTCTAGAAGTATCTTTTTAAAAATAATTTACATCTCAGAAATGATTTGGAGAAGCCTGAATTGCCCATTCAGACCCACTTTAGTGTTGTCTGTCAGGTCTGATCTTACTCACTGATGGTATGGACCAATAAGGGAAAAGGATTAAAAAAAACAAACAAACAAACAAACAAAAAAACTACCAAAAAACCCAACAACAACAAAACCACCAAACAAACAAACCCAAAACCAAAACAAAACCCACAAAAAAAACCCAAAAACCAAAAAAAATCCAACCAACCAACCAAAACCCCCCAAAAAAACCCACCACTTTTGAATTTCCTCTAGGCAGTTCTCTTAACAATTTTGGCTTTTGGGCTTTCTTCTGTTTCAATGGTCTTGTCTGAACTGTACTCTGGACTTTCTGTCTCTTCTAGAGATACATACCTATGTGTAGACTTCACACCAGTTCTCATTATGCAGCACTTCTAAGGATAAGGGTGAGGACACAGGTTCCTAAGGAAGAAAGGCTGATTTCAGACATCACTCAGCCTTTGGCTAGCATAGCTATTCCTGTAAAATGCATAAATGAGGGCAACTTTTGACTTAGACATGTTTCTAGATGTAATGATAAAATTGGCAGATGTGATCCCCACACACTCCACAGGTTTGCAAGGCACCTCAGTAACATCTTAGAAATGCTTGTTTGTCTACTTTATATAGGACCCCTGTCTGGAGCTCCATGTACCTCAGTGAGGTTTCTTGGCACAGTGTCATACCAAGCAGAGCAATCCCTCTGTCTGCATTCTTCTAATGAAGTCGAAATCTTTCTGTGGTTAACTGGGGTAAGTGAAGATGGTAGAGTTTACCCATTGCCACGTGTAGACAAGTATTTCAGTGAGAAAAGGTGGTTTATGTTATCTGGAAGGCTTTAAGGCATTTTGCCTTCATGCATGCTGATGACTGCATTTCATTTTTCTTAGGGACAATTTCTTCTGTTGTAAACTTAGAAGGATTCTGAAGTGGAGAGCCAAGCATAACACCACATGTTTGTGCACTGGAATCCCTGTGAGGGCTGAGGGGCTAAGAGGTCTTCAAACTCAAGTTTTCTTGTCATGAGGATGTATGTGGACAGCCCATGTCAAAGCATTCAGTTCCCACTTCCTTTAGTGACTGAAATGAAACCTCCAACCTCAAAACTGAGTTGTTAGCAGGTAAAGGGAACCATGTACATGTCTTATTACATATACAGCTAAGGATGGAAATGTGAGTTGGAGAGAAACACTCTCCCCCATCTTAATCACCCTGTTTCTGAAGTGGGAAGAAATGACTCTGAAATTAATCCCACTACAAAGTGCATTACAGATGTGTTACAACAAAGTGGAAGAGTGGAATGAAGTTCACGGCCTACAACTTCCTCACAAGGGGGAGCAATGGAGCAGGCACTGATTTCCTCCCTCTGGTGACCAGTAATAGTGGGAACGGAATGAAGCTGCGATGGGGGAGGTTTAGGTTGGATATTAGGAAAAGGTTCTTCACTGAGAGGGTGATCAGGCACTGGAACAGACTCCCCAGGGAAATGGTCACAGCACCGAGCTTGACTGAGGTCAAGAAGCGTCTGGGCAATGCTCTCAGTCATATGCTATGATTCAGCTGGTCCTGTGTGGAGCCAGGAGTTGGATTTGATGATCCTTAATGGGTCCCTTCCACCTCAGGATATCCTAAGTTTGTCAGGATCATTCTACTCTGTCCTCACCTGCTTTGTAACATGTGTCTGCTTCTTCCCTAGTAATGCCCTGTATCACTGCAAGGGCTGTCTCATAATTTGGCAGTACATATTGCATATCCTGCTTACATAAATGACCTCTTCAAAAAACTTCATCAAGGATGTCTTCTTCTCCCATATGCTATCACCATAAGCCCCATATGTGATAGAAACTGTTGCTGTATCATGGCAGGGGATGGGCAGGATAGAGGTTTTCCTGGTACAAACAGAATCCAAAAGATTTAATGCTTTGTAAGACACAAGTAAACCTTCAACTTCTGAAAGTCTTAGAAATAGACTTAGAAATAGAAATAATAGAAATAATTAGAAATAATATTCTCCTTTAGGAAACTCTGCTTATTAATTTGGAAGGCATATTCAGTACTTTTTCAGTGTCCAAAATGTTTTTAAGAAGCAGATTATCAACAATGCAATTTAATAACACAATTTCACAATGACAAAAGCACAAATAATTGAAAGGTGAGATAAGTGCTCTTAAAAAAAAAAAAAATCTATTAGGTCTCCTTAGATACCCAAAATACCAGAAGGTGTTGGGAGTGGGGGGTGGGATTAAAATTAATTATTATTAAATTCTTTATTTGCACTACAGAAAGAACCTAAAGAGACAAAGGTTTTGTTACAATTACACTAAAAGTGTGTAAGACTACTATAGGCCTCACCACTAAGAAGCACAATGAGGAATTAAGAAATTCATGTCAAGTTTGATTGCACACTGCCTTGAAACTACAGTATTGGTTGCCTGGAAGCCAGGGTAGCTCCTTCTTTAATTTACACAACCTAATGCCTACTTAAATTATGACTAGCCTACTGATACTATTCTTACAATATCTGCTTAGTGTGGCCTTACTCTAAATGTGTTTATCTTGGTTGTCCCACTCTCTGGATGGCAGGATAATTTTGTCATCGTCTATTCACAAAGATTGTTGGAAGTTGGCATAGACTACTCATCTACTTGGTTCATGTCAAGTGGTCTACATAAGCAGAGTGAATTCTCCTGCAGTCAGAACCGGGCCTTTCAGACCTCCATGCTGTCTTGCCAGTAAAGGCCAATACTCAAGGAACATAGCAGACAATAATACTTTTTATAAAGATTTATATTATTGTTCATGGAATTCTATACTCTATAGTGAAGTTCTATAGGATATTTCAAAGCCCACATAAAGCAAAATGTTTCATGTAGTTTAGTAATGTAGGAATTTTCCAGGAAGACTCTCTAATATCTTTTGACTAAACAGTCCTAATGCTTCACTTTGTGTTACACATTTGGAAAAAATATGATAAAAGGCATAATAAAGTTCAAGCTAATCTGAAATGTAATTTCTTGCAGGGTGGATAAATCCAAGTTAGCAATAAAAGATTGGAACTAGACCTTTATGTCATATGAAAATATAGTAACATCTGGAGACTCCAGTTAAAGGATAATGAGTATGACTCTTTCACTTTGAGTCCTTTTAATATCTAACAATTCTACTTCAATAATTCAAATTAAATCTGCCCATAATGACAGATTGTTTCCTAAGATAAGGCTAGCTTGCTTTGTTTGATGTAATTTCTTCATCAGTATAGCTCACTTTTATCTTTGGTTTAAGTGCAAATTCTTTAAAAAACTTAACTTACAATAGATTTATGCAGGAACTGAGTATGCAAATAATCTCCAACAGAAATTCCTTTTAGATGGAGAACAATTCTGACATCAAAAGGACATTTAAAATAGATATGGAGAAAAAAAGATTGAAGGAAAAAACATTTCAAAATATTTTCTAAGACTTTAAGAAATACTATAAATTAAGGGTTCTTAAAAATAACAGCTCAAATTCACATTCTCTGTCCTTTTCTGAATTCAAGCATTTAGAAATATACTGTGGTGTATCATCCAGCTGGTATAATTTAAAATCTACTGGTTGCATTTCTCTTTATGGACAGAACTGCTCATGTCACCCATTTTCCCTACCGTGCTCCATTCTTGTCAATGACAGAATTTATATTACCTACTGGCTCCCACATATGACAGCCTCCACTGTTTTTTCTAACCTTTTTCATTCTCCTTCCTGCAGATTGCAGAGGGTGTCCACCATTAAACAGGACAGGCTCAGCATGAAAGGATTAGATAACAGAAATAAAATATGGGGTTAGAAGAGGGGCTGACACATAGCTTGTAGGTTACTACAGATATATACAGAGCTTAATTTCATAGTTACACGGCTTGAAAAAAAGAAAAGTGAAAGGATCTTGTCAGTAGACCTAGTTTATGAGGCCTAGCAGCATTTTGGCAAAGAAAAGGGGATACACACTGTATAGTATCAGAGGGAAAAAAGTGCTGTGAGCTTCAAATCAGATTACTTTTCTGTTGTTTGTAAAAGCCATCATCATACACAACCGCAGCTTTTAAAATATCTAGCCTCCTTACAGAATGTCACAGTGCTCCTGGTTAGTTCTTAAGAAAGAGATCAAAGTCAGATTTTCAGGTCTTGATGTTCTTGTTCACACTGTGTTCTTTCTGTTCTGTCTTCACAACACTGAACAGAACTCAATTTTCCAAGCAAGTGACAAGAGAACACATTTGTCACTACTTTGTTCTTTTATAAACCCTTGAGTGCACTCCAAAGGAGTAATTTGAAAAAATGCTCACTGACTATACACTTAGGAAGCATAGTTCTCTTTAGTGGTCTGAATTCTCCCTTCATTGATGTTCTTGTAACCCAAACAGACCCGTCAGACATCCTCAGCAGGGGTAAAACATGCCAGTTGTTTTCTGAGAAGCTACATCACTAGACACCAGCATAGGATCTGTCCTACTTGATTTTAATACATAATCTGCATATTTACTCTACTTTCCCTTTTTGATACTATTTAGTTTTAGTCAAAATAACCTGCCTGCTCCATGAGAACTTGACTGAGCAGTTGCTGAGAATAGATTTCACTGTGTTTAATTCTATTAGGTTGGCTAAATGACTTTTTAAGTTAACATTATTGTGATTGTTCCATTAATAAAAATCTTAACTAGCTAATGCTTCTTTTTGTCCAGTAATTCTAATTTTGTTTTCTGTTTCTAATTCTAATTTGTTTGCTAAAAGAAGATATTCCACATAGGAACATTGTAAACGTAGGCATCCCAAGAGTAAGAGACATTTCTGCCCAATGATTATAACTCTGAGAAGAAACACAGAGAGAAAGAATAAAGGAGAACCATTTTATGTGACAATTGATATAATAGCAGAAAGGTAATTGCCTTCAAGTTTACAAGGCAATAAATGGCTCTCAGTGGCTGATGAACATCAAAGCCATAGACATTAAAGGCAGGAGGACCCTCTGTGCTTACCAGACCTTTGAACTTTAAGTGTAGTATCTCACAGAAACCAATATTAGTTTAAGTTTGATAGCTTTTTTTTGTTTTATTTTTATTGAAATTTATAGTATCTTTACATGGATCCAATCATAGAGGGAGTAGAATGAGAAAATCAGCACATCACAAAGGATAAAACACAGCCAAAGGAGACTGTTCAAGATCAAGGTGATGAGCAAGCCAAACTAAGATTTATGGTATATGCATTTGTCCTAATCCAGGTGAAACAGGGCATCCTTGTAATGTCAAAAGTGAGAAGAGAGTCATAACCATAGGCATGTGATAAAGGGGAAAACTACCTAGAGGTGTCCCCAAGAGCAAAGAGGAAAAATTCACACCGAATTCTATTCTGGACAATTGCCACACACTGCGCTCCTTTTTCCCATTTCAAGTGACAGGTGCATAGGCACCTATATAGATCACATACATAGTCTTCATGTGTTAAGATACATGAAGGAGAAATAAAATCTTTGGGGAGTCAGCAGATCACAGCTACTACTGCACCCAATGTAGAAAAGACCATTTTGTTTCATACTTACTTAAAGATAAATCCTCGAAAGGTATATGGAATCCACACTACAACTTCTGTTCCCTAAGGCAGTTGACTTTGATGAAGTGACCAGGCATAAGGAGATTTCAAAAATTGCCATCTGAACAGTACAAAAGATTATTTCAAAGAGAATCATCCCAGATACACTAAGATGGTGGTCACTGTAAGCATCTAACCTCCGAAAGTCACATCATACTAATTCAAAACATTCTCTAATTCTACTTTTCGATGAAGCTGAGGATAAAAATTAACTCCTTTCAGTCTTGCATTGTAGTCCTACCCTCCTTTGGAATTCAGCAATACTTCTTTCCTAATATTCTGCATGAAGACTAGAGATACTCAGGGCATGTATTTATTTATTTGGTTGGTTGATTTTGTATGAAATATTATCTATATATTGAGAGTGCCATAAAACAAGTCCATTATGTCTTAAGGAAAAAAATTACCTGTCCAGAGAGTAAGAAATGATCATGTTAATCATTAGTCATAGTCAATCACCTTCAAGTGCAGAGGTAGAGTCACACAGGTGTATCTTACAAAACAATAGCTACTTATTTCACAAATTATTTAAAGATTTTTAACCTATTTCAGCCAACTCCATTCAGCAATTTAATTTTTGATCCAGATAAATGGAAAAACCTGGTAAGTCTTGTGTTCTTAATCATATACCCCTTTTTAGATCCTAATAAGCTATTAGCTCTGTTTTTTTGTTGTTTAAGCATTCTGGTTCACAACTTTGTGTTCAGTTTTTTAATCCATGACAATGGCAACTGTTAATATCTTACAGATCTACCTTTTTTAGTATTCTGTAGGTGTGGATGTATTTCTAAGAGGTGGTGTATTTGTCTGTCCCATTATTTCCTACAGAGGTTTTCTTAGCTTTGTTTTTATTTTGTTTATTTGTTGTTTGGTTGTTTTTTTAACAAAAGGCAGTGACATGTCTTAATAGCTTGGTCACAGATTTTTCTAACTGATATGGAATTGTCAAGATGACTCTGTTTCTCACAAGCAGTGCCATAAATGCTGAAACTCAGCAGCTTTCTAGCTCAAACACAATTTAAAGGCTTAAATCCAGCAAGGCTTGAGGGAAGTTCTGTGGTCTGGGATATGCTGGCAGTCAGGGTAAATAATTAGAACAGCCCTTTCTCTTCCTTCACTTCAAGAGTCTATGAGACAACTCCAGTACTTAGAGAAAAACACCCAGGCATCATTGTTGCCAGGACCACAGCTCCAAATCTGCCAGCCATTCCCCTACAAAACAGGCATTCAGCAGCATGTTCATTCACATACTTTGCGTGGGGGTTGCTATGGTTTTGTTATGAAGAGATGAGGAAGGCTACTAGAAAATCCTTTTTTTGTAAATGACCACAAAGCACTCTTGCCACCAGACCAACTTTATGCTGCTAACAGTCACTAACCATAGTTTCCTGGCCCTTAGTCCTTTTTGAATGGTACTATAGTTCCTTCCTTCCTGTTGAGATAAAGTCCCACAATGCACTCTTTGAACATCCTCCAGTGGAAACAACTAACTGCATACAGAAACACTTTCTAGCAAGCTCCAAAGTCACTTGCACTTGACCCAGTTGAAATGCAGTTTCTACTACTGGCCCTTTTCCAGCTGAACTTGCCTGTGTTGCACAAATCCTTTTCAGGCATCATTTTATTAAACTGTTTTTTTAATTGCTATTGCATGAGTAAAATCATGAGTTTGGCCATGCAATCCCAGAATTTCAGTTTTTACAGTCATAAATCAGCCTCTTCCAGCTCTAAACGTGGATGTATTTTAAAAAGTTTCCTTTCTGATCTCCAGTTAGGTAATCCGAGATATCAAAACCTTATTATTTGTTATAATCTGATTGTGGTTCCAATAGTCTGCCCATTCATGTAATTATGGTCTGATTTGAAATGTGATGAACTAGATGAAGAGATTGTAAGTGTCAATACACACTATCTGCATCCTTAAGATTCTTTAGGACAATCTGAGAAAAAAAATCAGGTGAAAAAAATATCCAGTGGTGGCCATCTTTGTCTACAGAATTATCAGCAAAGTCAGATAACTATCTTTAGTGTGCAATATGAAAATTAACAAAGTACAGTGATTATTGCTGTCTACCATTTTTACCTTCTGCAGGCTTGATAATCTGTATCACTGTCTCTGACTGCATATCTTGAGCTAAAATTAATGTTGTTTCCAAACCTCAATATTTCTATTCAGTCCCGTAACCCTGAAGTGCTGTGTTCATTTTGGGATTCCGAGTACAAGAAAGACCTGGGCACACTGGAGTGAGTCTAATGCAGGGCCACCACTCAGGGGTTGGAGCACATAGCATACAAGGGAGAGGGTGGGAAAACTGTATTTTTATCTTAAAGGAGGAGGCTAAGGGGATCTTAAGAAGAAAAGGTTAATGTGATCTCATTGCTGCCTTCAACTACCCATTGAGAAGCTATAGAGAAGATGGAGCCAGACTTTTCTTGGAGGAGCGCAGTGTTAGGATGAAAGGCAATAGTCACAAGTTGTAAGACAGGAAATTCTGCCAAGAAAAAGTTTTCTCCGTAAGGGTAGTCAAATAGAGGAGGCTGTAAAATGTCTAAATCTCTGTCCTTGAAGAGATCATAAATTCATGTGGACAAGTCCCTGAGTAACTTGATCTGTGCCAGCCCTGACTTAAGCTTCAGGTTGCACTAGATAACCACTGGAGGTCCATTCCAACCCAAATCTGGGTTCTGCAGTTCTCTGAATGACACAATGCTCCTCTGCTCAGCTCATAGGCACTGATCGCAGAGTGCCCAGACACCACTCCCTCCCCTGCAGTGACAAAATAGACAAAGACACACATTCTCAGGGATGTCCTCCTTGCTAGATCTGCATTAGTCTGACTGACACAGTGCAGTTCGAACCTAAATGCACCGTGCATGAAAAATAACATTCCAGGTATATGAGAGGCTTGATAATCTATGAATTATTTGCAATCTTCAATATAGTTGATACACTAAAGTTAAATACAGTATTTGTCATTCATCGCTGTTTTCACCCACACATTTATTATTTCACAATCCATCACAGCATTCTTCTGAGCAGCTGAATCGCATAAATTTTCCATGTATTAATATTTTGATTAACAGTTTAATAAAAAATTACTCTCTTAAGAAGTGGTAGTGAAGCATAAGCATATTATTGTGAGCAATACACTTGCTGAAAAAATAATTTTGCTCTTTAAAAAAACCCGTGTGTGCCAGAGAGGGAATTGTAAAGCTGTGAAAAATGAAACTGTGTAGGTGCTGTTAGCCTCTGAGTCAGCAGCTAACATTTCGCAAAAATTAGCATCTTAAGCCTAAGTGCTCCCCCTACATGCTATGAGCCATCCTTTCTGCATAACTGTGTACCTACTGACTGCTGCAGTCTGACAGTGCCTTGGAGCTTATACAATTGAAAGTGTAACAAACTGATTCCCTGTAAATTAGCAAAGTGCAGCCAGTCACGCTGAAGAGACATTTACCACAAGAGCAACCTCTGTCATGGAGGGTGTAGGAGGAGCTGACAGCACACGTATTATTGCAGAGAGACTAGCGGTTTTCTCTGAGGCTGAAGGTGAACACCTGCAAGTGGGTCACACGATTTATTTTATTTTTTTTTATAAATGAGGGCAACCAACAATCAATTATTATCACAGACACACAGAAAGAAAGGATTTGTTGGGACAATTTCATATTTACTTTTTATGATTTTAAATTATTTATGCAGCAGTGGCACAGTATATCGGCAGAGCTGCTATTTCATAACGAAGGGTAGCTCGTCACTGTTACACAGCATTTGTAATAAAAGACCTGTTAGTTTTGCTCTCTGCTGGCACTCTGCCAGCCTCGAATATGGTCACAATGCCCTGAAAACTGTGTTTGCTTCTACTCCCAGCTCCTTTGATAGCAGGAAGACAGAGTGACACAGAGCTGCTCCACTCTGAGTGCCTCTGATAAATCCAACCTGTCAGATGCTGCTGGTCAAAGGTAAATGGGACATCAAGGGAAAAAAAGAAGCACCAAGGCAAAAAAGAAGCACTGACCTTTTCTGCAGTGCTCTCTCAGTAGTCAGTGTTTCATACTAGTTCAGCTGTTCACATAGCACTGAAGAGGAAAAAAAAGGCTGCTCTGCATACAGCATGGCCTCTTTTGGTTATTTTTTTTTGTCTGGAATTGATGCCACAGCTTTTGAAGATGGGTAAAGTCTAGCATAAAGATACACCTATAAACAAAAGATGATAATTTTAAGCAAGCTTTAACATGATTAGAGGAAATAATACAGTTTACAAAGAAACCCTGATCCATTGAGGATGATACATCTGAGGATGTGGAAGGCAACACCTGGGACAAAGGGTGCCCTTCAAGCTCAAAATGTAAAGCAGTGACCTGAAAACTCTGATAAGAAACCCAAGGAGGACAGATTTGAGGAAAAAATGTTTATAGAAGTAAAAGGTGTTATTGCTGGACTCACAAGTTCACAAGTCAAACTGAGTCTGGGAGTTACCAACTCTTTGAGGAGTAGGCAGAGGGTTAGTGCAAATGCAGAGTGAGAAAAAAATCTGCACAGAGCAGTATTGATTTCTTTGCTGACATCTGTGGCATTTTTAAATCAGTATACTATATGCAACGGTTTCTCCCACAGAAGCAGAGCTTTGACTCACTGTAAAAAGTGAGAGAGAAATTCTGTGAAGTCTCAGAAAAGGAGGCATCCTTCTATAAGGTCCCCATCTGCCAAACTTCATGTGTTATTGCTGTTTTCCATATTTTTTCCAGTGGTTTAAATGCAAGGAGCATCAAGTCTCTTGCTATTTTAAAAGATACAGTTTTATCCATAAGACCTGATCAGGTAGAATGGCCTTTAAAGTCCAGTTAAAAGAGGACTATAGAAGCAAAAAACCTCAGACTAGGTAACAACACTGGCTAGTGGGCAAGAATCAATTATTCATTCAGAAACATCTAGAGCTAGTCAGATGATCTATCTGCATAACAAATAAAGCTGATGATTTGTCCTGTTTTGTTGAATGCATGATTCATGATTATATGATTACTCATGAGGCTCATGAGAACGTGATTTGATCCAATCCAAAAACAATCTAAGGAGGAATAGCTGAAACATTTGGATCCTGATTCAAGCATATGTGTATATTTTAAAATATGAATAGTCCTATTTAGGGAACTCAGTTAATCCTGTTCTTAAAGTTATGCATGTTTAAGTACATTGCTGGACAAGAGAGATAAGACACTTGAAATAGAATGTGTGATAATAAAGTAAAATAGTGCAGATCTGCACAAGATGGCAGTGGCTTGATGGTGTAAAAAATGCGTCAATTCAGTCTGTGAACACATACCATCTGGCTGCCAGTCAGACTGGACATACTGTCTTGGCAACTGGGAGACACTCTGGTCTGGGGAAAGCCAGCCAGCTGGTCAGCCTGTGTCCCAACACAAACTTCTGTTTGCTGTAGAATAAGGAATATACAAACAAATATGATATGACTCTTGAAATGACTTCTACATATCAAGTGGTGGAATGAAGGAGGAGGGAGCTGTTGACTTGCAGAAGCAGTGCTGTGGTATGGCCTAATGTTAAATGGAAGGTTTCATTGGCCAACCCCTTCTTCTGACATGGGAAGATCAATAGTATCATAGAATCATAGAATCTTAAGGTTGGAAAAGACCTCTAAGATCAAGTCCAACAGTCAACACACCACCACCGTGTCTACTAAACCATGTCCCAAAGTGCCATATCTACACATTTTTTTAACATGTCCAGGGATGGTGACTCTACCACCTCTCTGGGGAGCCTATTCCAATGCCTGACCACTCTTTAGGTGAAGAAATTTTTCCTAATATCTAATCTAAACCTTCCCTGATGCAACTTGAGACCATTTCCTCTTGTCTTTTCACTAGTTACTTGGGAGAAGAGACCAACACCAACCTCACTACAACCTCCTCTGAGGTAGTTGAGGAGAGCGATAAGGTCTCCCCTCAGCCTCCTCTTCTCCAGGCTAAACAACCACAGTTCCCTCAGCCACTCCTCATAAGACTTGTGCTCCAAACCCTTCACCAGCTTTGTTGCCCTTCTCTGGACATGCTCCAGCACTTCAAGGTCCTTCTTGTAGTGAGGGGCCCAAAACTGAACACAGCACTCGAGGTGCGGCCTCACCAGTGCCAGGTACAGGGGCACGATCACTTCCCTACTCCTGCTGGCCACACTATTTCTGATACAAGCCAGGATGCTGTTGGCCTTCTTGGCCACCTGGGCACACTGCTGGCTCATGTTCAGAGGGCTGTCAACTAACACCCCCAGGTCCTTTTCCGCCAGGCAACTTTCCAGCCGCAAAGCATGTTGTCACTGAAAAATTGCCAGTGACCCTGTATTGTGTTTATGTGGCAAGGTTTTGGTAGCATACAGGCTGCAGGAGGGGCTTATGTGAGAAGATATCAGGAGCTGCCCCCGTGTCAGACAGATCTAGTTCCAGTCAGTTCTGAGATGGACCTGCTCCTGGCCAAAGTTGAGCCCATCAGTGATGTTCGTCACTCCTCTGTGATAAGGCATTTAAGAAAGAGTAAAAACCACTGTGTAACAGCTGTGAGAATAGAGTGAGAAAACAAGAGACAAACAACTCTGCAGACACCAAGGTCAGAGAAGAAGGAGGGGGAGCTGGTGCTCCAGGTACCAGAACAGAGATTCCCCTCAGCCTGTGGAGAAGACCATGGTGACACAGGTTGACTTCCTGCAGCTCACAGAGGACCACATTAAAGCAGATATCCACACTGCAGCCCAAGGAAGACCCTGTGCCAGAGCAAGTGGAGATTCTCTGAAGGATGCTGCAGCCTGTGGAGAGTCCATGCTAAAGAAGGCTTTCTAGCAGGAACCGTGGCCTGTGGGGGACTCACAGTGGACCAGTCTGTTGCTGATGAACTTTACTCCACAGAAAGGACCCATTTTGGAGCAGGTCTTGAAGAACTGCATCCTGTGGGAAGGACCCACATTGGAATAGCTCGTGAAGGACTGTATCCCATGGGAAAGACCCCACAATGGAGCAGGGGAAAGGTCTGAGGAGGAAGGAGTGGCAGAGATGAAATGTTATGAACTGACTGAAACAAAAGCAGGAACCACTACAACAGGTTGCTAAGAACCATATCTGGTCTGGCCTTGACCATGTCCAAGAACTCTCTGGGTAAGCTGGTCCAGTATTTGAGCACCTTCACACTAAAAAGTTTTTTCTTCTCTTTAAATGGAATTTTCTGTATTTCAGCTAGTGCCCATTGCCTCTTGCCCTGTCACCAGACACCAGTTAAAAAAGCCTGGCTCAACCTTCTTTACCGTCCCCTCAAAACAGCTATTTATACACACTGATGAGATACTCCCCAGAGCCTTGCCTTCTCTTCGCTTCGCTTCGCTTCGCTTCTCAACTGTCCCAACTCTCTCAGACTTTCTGGATGGGAAAGAATCTCCAGTTCCTTAATCATCATAATGTCCCTTTGCTGGACTGTCTCCAGTTGCTCCATACATCTCTTGTACTAGGAAGACCAGAACTGGACACAATACTCCAGATATGTCTCACCAATGCTGAGTAGAGGGGAAGGATCACCTCCCTCACCTGCTGGCAACACTTCTTCTAATGCAGCCCAGGACACCATTAGCCTTTTTTATTGCAAGGGCACACTTCTGCATTTTCAACTTGCTTTCCACTAGAACCCCCAGTCCTTTTCTGCAAACCCAGTCAGTTCCCATCCTGTACTAGTTCATGGGATTGTTCTTCCCCAGGCGCAGGACTTGGCATTTCCCTTTGTTGACCTTCATGGGATTCCTGTTGGCCCATTTCTCCAGCCTTTCGGGGACCCTCTGAATGGCAGCACAGCCCTGTGGTGTACCAACCATTCCTCACAGTTTTGTATCATCTGCAAACTTCTTGAGGGTGCTCTCTACCTCATTATCAAGGTCATTAATGAATATGTTAATCAATACTAGTCTCATTATTGACTCCTGGACTATGCCACTGGTGACGGGCCTCCAACTGGTCTTTGTGTCTCCTATCACAACTCTTTGGGACTGGTAATTCAGCCAGTTTTCAATCCATCTCACAGTCCACTTATCTGTTTGTCAATAGGGATATTAAGGGAGACAGTGTAACATAAAAGATGCAATTAACAAGTATGGATATCCATGAAGAAATTACTGCTACTGCCAAAAACCAAAAATAGATCTAGTTTATGGCTTTTCTGAAAACAGCCTTATTTTTGAATCAGAGAAGACGCATTCTGGAGCATGTCTTGGGACAGCTATAATAAAGGAAATGCAATTTATCTACTGCACAGTAAATCTAAACTTCCTGCTCTTACATCAGGGCAGATAACAAATAAACTTGGGACAGCTGATTTGTCAGTGTGTACACAACCTATAGCAAGATATGACTTTACTCCGATCATATACAAAACAGTCTGTGAAACCTAAACTGGTACATCTCACACTTTCTTTAAAAGAAATCTAATGCAAATGAAACATAAAACAATGTAAAGCAGCCACAAAGTAACACAAAAGATTCAAAGAGTCTAGTAAACTAGAAACAGAAATAGGTAGATTGAACTGTCCTAGCACATCAGAAGATTATTTTTTCTTCTTATGAAATTTATCAATCATTGTTGCTATTAAACCACAATCCCTTTCACATCATGTGGGCATTTTTTGCTTTCCAATGAGTTATTCTTTCTTTATAGGCCTGGTAATTCCCTTGGAAAATGTCTTTTATGATTCATTTGTTCCTAATTCTCTCTTTGTCTCCATTACAAAACCAAACATCAATAATGACAAACTCAATATCATCTTTCCGCTGTTTGTTTATGCCTTTTATTTCTTCTTTGTATGGGAGATACATGGTCTTCTTTTGGATATATATGATTTTGAATATGTAACCTGTATTTTCTCCTGCTTGTGCTGAACATTCTTCACCTGTTATATCACCTGCTCTAGTATCATCTAGTTCTATATTGTCACATATAATTCTGTGTTAATTACATTTACTGGGGGAAAACAATTACTATATAATGGCAATATTTGTATCCTTGAAAAATAACCACCCAATGAAGTAAGGTGCTGTATGTAATAGAACATTGGACTATGAAAACATAACGAAAAGCACACAGAGCAACAGAATAAGTAGAGATCTTTGAACCCGTAAGGATAATCAGATTCTTTGCCATTTGTATAGGTGTTTCCACAGACCCTTTGACAATACTTTATAATGGCACACCATGGCACTTATGAACTGACATATCAAGGAGATTTACTGAAACAAATGGCTCATGAATTGTGGATTATCAGATGAAATCCCACAGCACTCAAACTGTGATTTACACTGTAATGTTAAATTGCAAGTCCATGCCTTTCATAACATCTTCTAACAGCTCAATTATTCAAAAATAAGATCTCCATGGACAGAAGAACATCTTTTTAAAATAAGAAAGACCTGTGTATTTTAGTTTCTCTATATATGTCATACTTCACATTGGAAGTTTTGATTTGTTCTTGGCCAGAATAAAACACTTGGACCACTGCAGGTATGATCCTCAGGATTCAAACAACTCAAAATCAAAAAGATAGCCATCAGGATAGCCATCAGTGGGTATATCATAAATATACAAAAAATGAAAGGATTAATTTGATAAAAGTAAGGTAAATTTTCCATGATGGATCCTCATCTGTAGAAAACTAGAACATTTAGGGGTTTAACATATTACAGGAATGAAAGGATAGTTTCAGTCTTCAAACTGTCCTTAACCTCTCAGCTGATGATGTGAACAGAAGTGTCAATTAGTGCCACACACAGTCCTATTATTGAATGCGTTCCAATTAGAAACCATCAGTTTGTTTGACAGAGGACATTAATGCCAGTAGAAACTACATTTAAGTCTCTGGGAAAGTTATTAGTGTATGCTGTACACTAGAAACTTCCTCAGAAGCCATTATTATAAATAGACAATACTACAGAAAAGACATATCAGCAGATTCAGATGACTAAAAACTACCTATTTAAAGGAATGTAATACAATGACTGATTTCCTTTAAATAAAAGAAAGAAGGAAATAAAGGGAAAAAGAGATATTAAAGTAATTTTGAATATGTGTGGTAAAATACATATCAATTTCTGGAAGTAACTAGATGAAGATTTCTTTGCAGAATTTGTAACCATCCTTAAATTTTATCCCTGTTCTGATGTGAATTGAAATGTAATTCTGAGACTTTAAGACCTGATGTTTTTCAGTAAATACTATACCCAAATATCATGTTTACCCCCCAAAAATCGTATGCTTAAGCTTTTTGTGAGTTCAAGAGTTTTTATAATATTTTTGTCTGCTTGTTTTCTGAAATAAATGATCTGTCATTGCATTGTGTATTATGCACTACTTTTTTATTCAGTGCATAAAAGTTATTCACATGTTCCTCCATCCATCTAACACAGTCAATGATCACATATGGTACACTGAGAATATGAATTATATATGCTCTGCTAAAACAGAATGAGATTGGATTTTATATAGTGCATTTCTCTTTAAAAGGGGAAACTGGGGCCTAGTTGGCAATAATTTACCTTCAAGGTAAGAAGATAGTTTATCTTACCTCTATCATCTCATGTACTTCTCTATTTTGAAATAACATGCTTTCACAGGATTTTATATATTTGGGAGCTGAACTTAGTGCAAGTCCATTCACAGTTTATATTCCAAATCAGTATTTCTGTACTTCTTTTTCAATGACACTTTCATATTGCTTTTGTCATTCTTGTTGCTACTTATGGAAGTTAAACAACTCTTTTGGGTAAGTGAAAGAATATACAACGTAAAAGCCAGCAACAAAGCAGGAAATAGACTTAATACTGAGATTTCATAAATTAAAGTAAGCTGTTCTTGTAAGCAGATTGGATGACATTTTCTTATCTGCAAGGATAGTGCACCAGTAGTGTTCACAACCCAGCACTGTAAAGCAATGGGACTTGGGTGCATAGACAGATGATGTGTTATCCTGAAAACTAGAGAGGTTGTTAAAAATACAATAATACATTTGGTTAAGGTCTTCAAAATCTGCTTTGAGCTTAAGAATGAATAAGATATTTGGCTTCATCTACCCTCCTCTGACTTGCATCACCTTTTCTTCTTTCATCTTACTCCCTTTCCAGTATTCTTTTCCTTAGACATGTCCTCATTATGTTTGCTTTTGGCCATTTCTTCCTGTTTTAAGGAAATCATGTTAATTATGGATGCTGAGGAAACAGCCTCACCTAACCTCATTAACATCATTCATAGGAAAATATATAGCTTTAAAAATTATAGTGAATTAAGAGCCACACAAATAGATAGGGGTTCAAGTGCAGCAGGGAAGAGTACTTCAGTTTACAAATTAAAGTTTGCTGTGAAAATAGCAAGAAAATATGGGTACATTGTACAAATGTTGGCACATTTTGGTGGGTTGCAGTTTTGCAATTTATGAATAGTTTTCTTTGAATCTAGCAAGAAAAGATGTCTGTGTAGGACTACCATATTAAAAACCAAAACATTTCTTAGAGCAGAAAATGGTTTGATTCCTTTTCTGTTCCTCTAATTGTTGCATTAATGTTCTTTATTTCTGTGACTATTTCAGTATCAGATGTGCAATTTCTTGCTGGCAAGCATTTTCCTTAAACTTAGATAACTGCAAGTTCAATATGTTGGGAATACTACAGTCTTGAATTTGATTAGTATATGATTCCTTACAAGACACTGCATTCACCTGCTTACAGATCTTTATTTGCAGTCCTTGATCTGGAGGAATCAGAATTTGTTTTACAACCCATGATCAGTAAAAGCATGAGAAAGTCTGACAATAGTTTTTTGGGGGTTTGTTTTGTTTTCTTTTTTAACAGTAGATCTGTTCTAATTCAATACTTGTGTTCCGGAAAAGGAAGGAGGGTTGTTCTGCACATTTGCTTGGCTCTGTAGGTACATGGAGTTCTGGCTGATCTTCCACCACCATCTGCTGAAGTGCTTCTGTATGTCTGTGTCTGCAGGAATCTTTTTCTCTTTTTTTTCTCCCCATCCCCTCCCCCCACCTCCTACCTTAATTATCCTCTTATTCCAAGAAAGTTGCCATTTATGTGCTGTTCCACCTCTTCAACTATTATGTACTGATACCACATGATATTAGACATTTACAGTATAGACATAATCATCTGAAATGTGGCTGTCAGGACTCCCTTTATAGATGAAAGATAAAAATAGAGAATTTCTGTCATATCTCATCCTCATCCTTATGTAGAAACCTAAAAATAGATCACATGAATCACAACTTAGAAGTTCCTATTTTTCTCCAGTGAGTGACTATAAAGGGAGACAAGGATGACTAATTCAAATACAGCCATCTACTTTGTAGATGTTCAAATTAAGTGGCTAATATGCATATTTTTTTTCCTACTGACTTTTTTTTTTTTT
>VXBL01009118.1:380013-396249 GCA_013400195.1 Aramus guarauna | reverse complement strand
TTTTTTTACTACTGATCTTGTACTCCTTTTGCTCATTCATATATAAAGCATTTCTGGGACAATCTTTTATAACATCTATGACTTTCACTTTTTTCCATCTTCTTTCTCACACTGTTCATACCAGGGAGAAATAGTGGAGCCAAATCTTTCACAGATATCATCTTCTCTTTTTTAAAGCCTTCATGATTAAGTAGGAGTTATTTGCTTCAGTTGGAAGTCATCATATCAAGGAGGCTTAGAAAACATTCTGCATGAAGTCAGGACAATTTTGAACACACATACCTCACTTGCAGCTGAAGGAGAAGCAGGAGAAATGGTCCTGTGAGAAATTTTACTTGGTTTTTAATCCTCCATTTAATTTGCTAGTGCTGAAAGGCAATGATCAGGTAAGAGGCAATAGCAGGAGGCAACAGTAAATTTATAGATCACTTCTGAACAAAATGCTCATCCAGACTGGCCTACCTGAAGTCTTCAATCGCAACAGTAGATGAGATTAATAGTTTTTTTGGAGATGTGGGGTAATTGTAGCTTATTATCCCTGATTTGTTACCACACCAGCTATGACCATAAGAAACCAAGCTGTAATTTATGTCAACATTTTTTTATCCCTGTTTCCCCAAAGACTTTAGTTTGAAGACTATTAATATTATGATTTTTGAAACACTTGTGATCTTGGATGTTTCCATGCAATATTCAGGCTTTGAGAAGTAGAATGAAATGGTCTCTGAACAGCCAGTTTGCTATAACTTTCTCCTAGCAATACAATACAGGCAGTGTCCAGATGTACTTATCTGTTCAGAGCGTATCAGCCGGTAAAGCATGCTGCCACTGAATACACAGAAGGTCCAGGATAGAAATGACCTCATGTGAAACTACATTGTAAGGTAAATCATGGCTACCCAAGAGGGCACTCACAAAAATAGATGACCATCTTTGCAAAAAAATAATAATAGAAGGTTCATGTTGTACATGAGTCCAAAGAGGGCCTGTTGACCCAGACTCCTTCACCTAGATTGTGCCCTATGCAACTTTAGGAGGATTCTAGAAATGTACCTCTCTGAAAACACTCTCTCAAATACCATCCGTTCCCAGAAGCAAACATCTTGTCTTGCTTGTAGCTTGCTACTTCTCAGACTTCCAGAAACTTGATTGCTCTTGAGACCTTAAGGACAATACTGTTAAACTGTCTAATTATGGCTTCTGATGACTGTAAGAATAGTGGATAATAGCCCTCAGAAAATTTAGGGTTCACAGGATCAGTTCTATAAAGTTCATATAAATAATATTTTAATAAGAACCCCCAATGGATATGTTCAACTTCAGGCAGGAAATTATGAGATATGGCACCTCAGGGATAAGCCCTAATCCTAATATAGCATTGTTTCACTCATTAATCACATAGCTTCAAGCAGTCAATATTTATTGAATAATGCAAAGAAAATTTACTGAGAAAACTTATAATTTAATGGTCTAAAAGTAAATGCTGTGAGGAATATGGTGGGTATCTCATAACTATACAGTTAAAATGGTGTGTGTAATTGCATAATAGGGGCAGTACAATCATTTTATGAACTTCTAGGATTAGAGAAGACGTAGTTTTTTCCTGTAGGCAGGTAACAGAACTGCAGCTATCCTAATTGAAATAGAGTATGTGAAAATTGCAGCAGCTCTGGGTTTGTCTTATGACCTTTAATTGCAAAAGATATACTGAAGTACAGTATTCACATGTACTTGATAGGTTTTAGATTTTGTTTTTCCTATGGAAAAAAAACAAGAAGACAAGTTATACAGAACACTATAATTTCTATATGCAATTATGTATTTTATATAATAATATATTTTAATATAATGTTAACATTTTTATTATAGCATGTATGTTATATTTATATAGACAAGTTTTATATTTACATTATATAATTTCATATCATATATTAAATATCTTTATATAAAATATAAAATTAAAAATTTGATTTTTAAAATAAATATGCTTGCATAAATTACTGCATAACTCCAGCCTGTGTTGAAAACAGGTTACATGTGAATCTGGATTAGCTTTAATGTTAACCTTATGTGAAATGATATTAAATTCATTAAGGCTGTGATGACTGAAAAAAAAATATAAGGCTTTTCTTTAAGAAAGAATTTAAGAAAACTAGCACATAACCCTAGGGAATAGGGAGAAGTCAGCAGTGATTGTACTCTGCAATTTTGCAGTTCACTCTTACCAGAAGAACAAAGACTAATGGCCAGAAAGATTAAACCCCCAAAGTGAAGGTTGCTTAAAGTAGCTGGTTTTAAACCACAATATATCACAGCACTCTATCCAGATGACATGTATATGGTATATAGATAGACAATATATGACAATATATGTTTAACAGATATTGTTTGTATTGGATTGGATTGATTTGCGAAGGAAAGAAAAATTGAGGGAATGAAGCAGCAAAATTTAAGAAGAAAATGAAGGGGAGGAAAAGTAACAAGGAAGAAAAAGACATAATAAATTAAGAAAAAGAGAAGAGAGGGAAACAAGGAAAGGAAAGAAAAAAGGAAGACAGAAGGGATTCTGGAGTACAGGAAGGTAGAAGGAACACACACACACAAAAAAAAAAAAAAAAAAGAATAAGACTAACAATCATCAGTGAAACAAGAAGGGAGAGGAGGGGAAAAGCCATGAGCAAAAATTGAAGTAAAATGAGGAAGAAAAGATTGCTGAGATCACAGTCCCACCAACCTGTGAATTTTGAATGGGTACCAGCCAGCTGCTGGGAGAGGGCCAATGCATTGCTTGGCTAAATGAAAAGCAGTTGGCATCCTGGTATTTTACATGTGATGAGCATCCAATATGTGACACTTGATCTTATGCCAGGAACATGCTATGGTTTAAAATCTCTAGCAGCCAATCAGGATACCCAGTGACTACTTTCTTTTATCATTTTAATTGCATGTCCTGCACCAAAGCATACCTAATCCAGCTGCACATGGCTTTAGATGGACCAAAATTCAGACTGTTTAAAACAACTGCTCACAATCAGTCCATAAAACGTAAATTTTACTTCAGGCAGAAACCTTTTTCTTAGATCAAAGAGCTATACTCATTCCATACTTTTTATTCTTTAACAAAAAAATTCAGATCAGTCAGGAACCATATTTATTTAATTACATATTTATCTGATAGCCTTCAGGCAGACGTGGCTATCAGAGATGGCGCCAGAAGTACACCCACTTGTAATTGGCAAGCTCTGACTTTATGATGTTGCAGCACTAATTCATCCTATTATTCTAACATTGAGAGCAGTCTCTAATCAATAAGAAAGGTATGGTTTTATCTTAATCATCATTCCTTTACTAGTGAGCATTTTTCTTTTCAGGGAGCAATATTTATGCCTTTGCAATGTATGATTAGAAAAGATATAGTTGTCCTATGCCTTTTAATACTAATATTAATCCTAAACCAGGTTTAAAGTGATGCTGTAAAATCTCTCTTTTCTCAGTATATTTGCAATCTGTCTGTTGATCTGTAAGAGCTAGAATTTGAGAAAATTCTGTGTCAAGGGGTAAAAGCAGGTAAGCAAAAGTAGGGTGAGATCTATTTAAATTTCACTTTCCTACACCTCCTTCTCAATGCTGATACAAATTTCATCACTTTAAATCTCTTCCACATTAATTGTGCTGAAAGGTCATGTATGGGTGTCTGACTATAAACAGCTATTGAGAGTTCAGAACCAGAAAGATCACCTATGACTCCCTGGTTACAGCTCTGGCATATAGGGTCTAGTTTGGTAATATACTCTTTTACTTCTTATTTTTGAATTTATGCGAGGATCTGTAAGCACTCGTTTATATTTCTGTGTTCCACAAACATTGCAGAGACATCCATGAGCATTTGTCAGAAGGATTATTCACGTGAGAAAGGCTGCTGCATTGGCAATCGGTGGACTCTTCTCAATACCATATTGGTTTCGGAGTATATCTGCAATGGGGTCATTCCATGTAGAGATATTCAAGCTATTGAACATTAGGAACAATCCAACTGGGATAACATCTAGCTAGTCCTGCACTGGCCCACTCACCAGTCTTCAGTATGGACTTTCTTTCCAATGTCTGCTTAAGGTTAAGAACTACATTGTAAAATTGATGAATTATTGAAGCAAGAAAAGATTTTGCAGGATGCAACACAGTGCTTCATAACTTTAAAATGAGGTCATGTAGTACCAGGTCAAACTTTGCTGCTGCTGACTCTCTATCATTTTCTGTTAATTCTAACATGATGCCAGTCTCCCTTTTTTCTTGTAGCACAGGGATTCAGGAATGTTTGCATGCAGGATTTTCCTTCAGGTCTCCATACCCAGCATGAGGTGTAATTGTGAATAAGTTTATACAAGCATTTTGTATTTAGCAGAGAAAGATTTGTCTTCACCTCCAAAAGCATTCTGAAATGATGATGTAGCTACTGGAAATTTATCTCTAGAATTCTCTATTTTTACCAAAAGTCCTCATTGCACCCCCACAAAGGGTTAGGCTCAACTCTATTTTGCTGCATGTAAATATCTTGCTGTGAGTTTTTGGCACACTGAATAAAATTCCATAAAACAATAAATGTATTAATCTAAAATATAGGGTGAATGTTATTTCCATAAGGAAAGAACCTCTGTCCTCATGCTAGACTCATATAATCTGAGTAAGTTTTCATCTGTTGTACATGATGATAAAATAAATTGCATTCCCAGTTTTAACCTCCAAAGAGAATAAAAAAACATCACTAGATAAATAAGTCATCTTCTATATTTTAAAGGTGGTTTTTTTAATATTTTATTTAGTAAGAATAGGTACACTGTAAATGGACATTTTAGAGTGCAAAATAAGGCCATGTAAGGAGGTGGTGACCATATTCAAATGAACATTGGTAATAGCTTCTGTGAGCTCATTATTCTGCAGAAAATGAAGCAACTGTATTTCATACCATAAGCCCTGCTTTAAAAGGCACAGTGTTTTTATTCCCCTAGTGACTTTGATAAAGGTACTACACCATGGTGATTGCAAGCATGTGACCACAACAAAAGTCTTGTATGACTCCCAGGGGCAGCTCAGCATGAGTAAGCAATTCCTAGCACCGTCCAAAGCTACATTCCAGTAAGAGATTATGTTTTTTGTACTGCCTCATGATTCCTGCCACTCCCCTCCCCCCAACAAAAACATCATTGTTATTATTTCCTCTACATCAGGAGACTTAATGACTATCACACCTAACATTTTAACATTTCTTAGGAATAAGAAATTATTTTCCAGGCTATTTTCTATTTCAGTCCTGGGTGATGATAACATGCTGAATTTTATAATGGGCCCCAGATAAACTAACTGAGGGCTTCATTCAATCCAGAATGTCACAATACATTTGGAAACAAAGCAAAGCGTTTCCAAGAAATATGTGCTTTTACCCATCACAAATAACCCAATTAATGGAATACTTTACAGGGAAACCCATAGGAAGACAGGAATTTGCTCCCAGTGAATACACAAGATTTCCCAATCTATGGTTCAAGCCTGAACAAAGAAAAATTGTTAGAGGCTCTTAGCAATAGCTATTTTTAATGAGAATAGCTACATCCTGTCCCTCTTTCACCCTTGAAAAAAGAAAAGAAAAGAAAAGAAATAGCTAAATTCTTACCATCTTTCACCATTAAAAAAAGAAAAGAAAAGAAAAGAAAAGAAAAGAAAAGAAAAGAAAAGAAAAGAAAAGAAAAGAAAAGAAAAGAAAAGAAAAGAAAAGAAATCCAGACAGTTTTAGCATTTAGTGCAGGTCAGACTTTGGTCTGCTTTGATAACTCTACCGTATATACTTGAGCTTGCTGAAGAAATAGC
This sequence comes from Aramus guarauna, assembly GCA_013400195.1. Classification (NCBI taxonomy): domain Eukaryota; kingdom Metazoa; phylum Chordata; class Aves; order Gruiformes; family Aramidae; genus Aramus; species Aramus guarauna. The sequence goes on along the minus strand of VXBL01009118.1, from coordinate 390,387 downwards.
AGACTTTCCCAAAGCAGTATAGCTTTGTAAGTGTGGGATGAGCCTGCTAAGGGCAGAGTGTCACAGTACTGCTGCTGTGCTTCTTCAGAGCTGTGCTGGTTTTTCTATATTGAGCTATTTCATTGCATGTAAATAAGTATAACTTATCTGTACACTGTATTCTGTAAATGTAGCAAGAGAATATGAAAGCTGCCCTAGTCGTGTTTAAAGTACCATACGTTTGTGCACATGAAGTCTAATTTACATAATATTTAATGTCACTTCTCATTAACACCATCTTATGTCTCTGATATGGAGTCTAAAGCAGCATAATGCTCATAAATTAGGAGCCATAGCTTTTCTATCCAGATGTTGACAAAGAAGCTTTCTCATATCTTCCTATCTGTAGCCCACAAAATACTGAACGATTGACTTAGCCATTTCCAGCCCATCTCCACCACTATGCATCCTCTTCCCATTCAGACAGGAAAAGTTTGCAGATTAATTTCCACATGTGCCTACCTGTATAAGCCTTCCTGATGCCTGCAAATTTCAAACTATGGCCTAACTGTAACACTTCTGTTTACCTTGCCTGCAAGATTTACTTCAAATGAGCCAGCCTGCAGTGCCAGTTGAGCTTTGAAGGGCATAGTAATGTCTCAAAACCTATTTCAAATCTTACTTCCTCTGGAGCCCAGATGGGAAGCTGACCTGAAGCTTAGTTCATGTTGAACAAAAAAACTTTGTTTTGCAGTGGTTTCTGTGAACGGATGGCCAAAAACTAAGAACATCACCTCTAGCACCTTTTTATCTGTTGCCCCAATGGGTTCTCTGTCCTTGCAATCACTCAGCGCTCTCTGGATTAAATCAATTTAGTACAGTCTCAAGGTATTAAAAAATGGTTTGTATGTCTTCTTTTTCCTCTGCACATTTTGAAATAGATGCCATTTTCTTTTTGCTAACTTTCTCATAAATCTAGATGATAACACATAGGGATTTTTTTCTTGATAGTTTGGCAACACTTTATGCCTATTTGCTTGGGGGTTTGGGGGGGGTCGTGTAGTTTTTTGTTAGTTTTTTTTGTTTGTTTTGCTTGTTTGTTCTCTACTTAATAGGCACATATTTTTCCTTGAAACTAATCTTTTACGATGTGGTAATAACATTCCAAATGGAACTAGGGATCATTATATCAGGGTCTGTATGTATGCTGACAAAGAAATTTTAATTTCTCCTATTCTGTTTATCACAGAGAATAGCTTAGCATAAAACTATGGAATGTCTGACAAAATGTGATTATACCTGGAGTCCCATATGTTATTAAATAATGGTAGTAGGTTAAATGCTTAGCAGGGATAAAGAGGTGAAGGTGCAGCTAGAGGTAGGTTACAGACGAGTATAGCCAGTTACAATCATGACAGATGTCTTTGGAAAGCTATTGAAGAGCTCTAAATGTGGAGCCAGACACATCAGTTTAATCCAATAACAGATTTTAGAGGTGGTTGATAGGATGTATTAGAGTTGCCAAGAAATGCCTGATGGTTATGTTGGAGTCTTCCAGGCTCAGCAGCAGCTCAGTTTCATTTCTAAATGGGTTGCATTTAACTTCTTGCTACAGTCATTGAAGGGAGGCAGGACAGGGAGGGAGGCTGCTGACTCTTATCTTGGGTTCTAGTCCCAATATTGATGTCCCTGTGCCTTTTTTCAGCACAAGAATTATTTATAAAACACTTATTAATCACACAGGGTGGACTGACTAATTAAACTGACATTAGGTTTCTCTAATTAGACAGTGTTTGGGAAACATTTCAAATATGAAGAGAACTGTATTGATGCTAGAATTATTAATCATTTGATCCTGTGAGCTCAACAAATGACCATAATATGCATCCCTGGTTATCCGTATTTACTACCCATGTAGTCACATTTAGTTCAATAAAACTTAGTGACGTTCTTCTAGTTAGGCATTTACACTGACCTGCTAGCTTTGAAATGCTTCATTTGCCTCTGCTAGTCACCTGATCTCTTCTCACCCAGTCATCTTCTTTCACTTGCACATACAACATAAGAAGATGGGACTTGAATAGTTTAAATCAGCTTGTGATTTGGCAAGAGAAAACTAGACATTAAAAAGAAGCTATTGACATCAAAAGAAAAGCAATAGTCTAAACCTTGGCCCCGGAGAGCCAGACAAAATGGTTGTTGAGCGTGACAACCTCGTTGTGCTTTAAGTACTGTCTCCATATTCCTTATGCAGGCAAAATTGCTATTCAAAGCAATGGAAATTTTCTTAAAGTGAAAATATACCTAACAATATATTTTTGAACCCTTGAGACTGAGAGTTAGTGATTGAAGCATTTTTAGGAACACTTTTCTCTTTATTCCAGAAATAGTCATTTTTGCAGGTGCATTTTTATTCATCCACATGGGAGGGTGGTTGATCTAAAAAAACGTACCTAATCCCAGATGAAAAACTCATTTTCTTAAAATATATTGATAGGGTTGTGATACTGTAATGTTAGCATTTTTATATGGTTAGAGAAACCAAAGTTTGCTTTTAACTTTGCCAAAACAAGGAAATAGGATTGCTGGATGAAATAGCATTTGTGATTAGCAACAGGAGAAGTGCATGGCAAAAATTCTCACCTTCTCTACCTTTTTCATTAAGTTGTTACTTCAGCATCTATCTCCTGTAGACCTTTTTAGCATTAGTCCTGAATTAGACAATGTATATAGAGAATTACAAATTGTAGAGACATAGAAGAACAGAATGGTTAGCTGCTGCTTTTCCTGCTTAAGATCTTTTCACACTGATTATGTACAATATGACAACCATTATTTGGAAAAGGAGTCAAACTGAAAGAAAAGTAGATAGTTATGTGTAGGGAAAAGTGCCTAATCCAGCAGCTGAATGGAGAAAAGGCTGCCACAGCTCCACATTCACAGGTCCAACTAGTAGTACGGCTGAGCCTGAATTCCCAATAGACACACACACACACACATACACAAAATGTATATATATGTATATATACACACAGTTGGTCACACAGACCACAACATGGACAGAAAATGCACTCATACAAACAGCGTCAACATCCTTATCCTGTTCCCATCTCTGGCTAATGAGGATGAAGGTTGATAAGTGGAACAGGTATACCTATATAGACATATATGCTGCGTGGATCCCTCCAGCAGCTGGGCTCAGACACAGTCTGTGCAGCAGCTGCCACTGGATCCCAGGTTTCCCCATTGCTGGCACCTGGACATATGACCCCCCGAGGCCACAGCCCTACTCCAGTTGCTGATACCCAGAGCCCCTTTGGCACAGCACACAGACACAAACACACAGGATCAATCACTCCAGTAGCTTGCCTGGGTGGACACCCAGTTGATCCAGTCCCTGGCCCTTGGATTTTCCTGTGACCTCATGCACAGACAAACATATACAAACGAGTACCTCCATAGCTAGTCCCCACTTCTGTCCTTATCAGTAGACAATCTCCAGATCTTGTGGTCTCTCCAGGGGTTGGCCTGGACAACCTGGTTCCTCCAAGCAGCCAATTCTCAGACCCTCTGATATTCTCCAGGATCTGACCCAGTCTTCTAGCAACTCCAAAACTTGGCTCCCAAGTCTCTTGTCCTGATTGCCAGCTAGACCGGCTCAATGTTTGCGGGCAATTGCATGCTGACATGCACACCCACACAGCACACACGTACTCCAGTCTCTCTAGGTAATGGCACCACAGACACAGGAGCCTCTAGACTTGCTGTCCCACTCAATGCCTGGTACCTAGACCTCCATGCACATACATGCACACAGAATAGAGATGCCAAAAATAGTTAAAAATGGATTTTCAAGAGAAGACAGGACAGACTGTGGGCATCAGGCACAGTGCATGGCCATGCAAGCATAGTGACCAGCCCCCCTGTTAACATACAATTGGATCTTTCTATCCCTGACACTGTTTTCCCATGCTTGCTCCTCCCCAAACTGCAATGATTCCTCCTTTTGCCCACCTTTGGCTTGTTTCCCCAAATATGCCATGTCTTGTGCAAAATACTCTTCCACTGCATCCCATAATGAGGCTAATACCCCATCTGGGTATGCAGTAGCCCCCACCCCCATCTCCAGTCTATAAGATTTTCCCCATGGAAAGCCTCTCCCTTTGCCTTGAATTGGTGAGTGTCACACCTGGGCCGCGGGGCTGATCATTCTCTCAGGATAGCCCTGGGATGAGCCAGGTCAGGGGCTTCTGATGAGGTTCTTGGGGTTCCCCCATCTGTCACTGTTCCTCTGGGCTCCTTTGTGTTCATGGAGAAGAGCCTTTAATCAAACGAGCTAACAGAAAGATTTCTAGTGGGGATAGGAATGATTCTCTGCATTAGTGAGAGGAAGAAGAAGGAAGATGGATCAGTTTTTACAACCTTACTTATTAAGTAGTTTGTCTAGTTCCCAGTTCAAACTAATGTACCTGCTTCAGCTTGTTAGTACTCAGCTTTTAGGTCCTGGAGAGGCAAGGAAGGGGTAGGTTAGACATCTGGTGGTGAAGATATTTAAACACTGAAATAAAAGTTCAAGAAAAACTGCAAAATGCATTTGGGGTTTTTAAAGAATACACTGAACAAGTACCTCTGAAAAATGGCACTGAGTAACGCGATTCTGTCTTGGTGGAAGTGGATGGGCTAGATAACTTCTTGTAATGCCAGCGAGATTCCTTTATGTATTGAATTCTGTTAATTCAGTCATGTATTCAATGAATTTTATTTAGTGTAAATTTCTTTTTAATGTGATTTAAAATTGTATTTTAAGATTAACAAGAATTGTAAGATTTACGAGTATTTTGACTTAGGCATATAATTTTGCTCCTGAGTTGTTAACTAAAAATACTAAAGAGAATTTATATTAAGTTCAAAAAGCACATTTCAAATCAAATTAAAAAAAGGTTACCTCACTCAATATGTGGACGTGATATATGTAATTAGGTCAAGAAAGAAGCTAATGTTGTTTCATCTGCCATAATACCACATTCTTCTATGAACTAAAAGTATTTGAACCAAAACTCAGCCTCTTTCTCTTATCAAGTTTTCCAGAAAACACTTACCACAGACAAAAATAAGGAATTGTCTCAATATTGTCACCCTTCTTTTAATGGCATCGTTCACACTAAATCGATTATCCATTTTTAAAATACTAAAGCTATTGAAGTTATTACACAGCTTCATTTGTAAAGAGTAGAAATGATGCTTTTATAATTAAGACACAGTTTGGGAAGCCAAGACACTTCCTTATACTGCTTTCTGCTCTGCTATAAACTTCTATGTAGTGTTTGCCAGATCAATAGTCGTCTTTTTCATCTACGTCTTGTTTTCTCCTCTTTCTGGAAAGTGGAAACATTAATCTTATATAACAACATGCATTGAGGACAATAGTCACCAACAAATTAAAACCACAACATCAATATTATGATAATATGTTCATTACTACTTGTGTCACTGCCTAGAAGTGACATAACTGGTGTACATACACACAGTGAAGGAAAGTCCCCACCCTAGAGAATTTATCTCGTTAGACAGGAGAATGAGTCAGATGGGAAACAGAGGAACAGGCTTGCTTAGCAAGTCAGTGGCAGAAATGAGACCATATTTTTTTAAAATCATGGGCTGAGCCTCTGGAATTTTAAGTAATCTGATTAAAGATACTGAAGTGTCTTATGACAGCAGAAAGAGGAAGTCAGGTGATCTGAGAATATCTTCAGATAATACTGTTAAGACCATTTTTTAAAATTACCAAAAGTGTGTATTGCCTTTTACATTATTATTTTTAATGGTACCAATTGTATTTGATTAATTATTTTAAGTCTGCTGCATTACTATTTCACTACAGTACTGTTAAGTTTTTGAAACAATACTGTAAGTTTTATCAATAGAAATTTGCATTATGGTTTATTTTTATGACACACTTGCTATTTTTTTTTTATTTCAGTGTATTTAATCCTGGGTCTAAGACAGAATTACTCCATCATCTGCTTTTAACCATTTGTATATAGGAAATTATTTTTTCCCAATCTTTTATAATGTCTAACCCATAGAAAATTAATCATCTATATAATTATTTTTGTTGAAATTTGAATACATTTAGAGCTAAATTTATTGAAGTTTAAAATAAAATTGTCTTTTTTTGTTTGACTTGTAGTGATAGTTTTTCCCATCAAATTCACCTGACATCATCATCATCATAACGCTTCTCCTAGGCATCTCTCACTTTTGCCTTGTTTTCTCTTCTTTTTCAATTCAAAAAGCTCACTCCTTGTAATTCCTTTATTTTCCTTCCCTTCTCTTTCTGGGCTTCCTTTTGCCCCCTAGACACTCTTCAATTTCTTGTGCATTACAGTCTTCTTCTTCCTAATGCTTATCAAAATGCATCTTCCAAGAACTGTTTGAGAAATTATTGTTCTTTAATTCCTTAAACCTTATACTCATGTTTACACATGCTAATCTTTTGCATGATTAGATGTCTTTTAAACTTTTTTTTAAAATCACATCTCACTTCAAAAGACTAGTGGTGGGCTATATTTTATTTTATTTTGCTTTATTTTATCCTTAGTAACTGTGACGTGACAAGATCAGTGGGTGAAAACCTGGCCATGATTAGCAAGTTTTGCCATTGATTTAATTCACCTACCCTGTCAAAAATAAATAAATAAAAATTCTGATATTCTGATCTCTGACTACATGAATAAGATGAGTTGGAGTTACTCTTGGTACAGATCAGTGTGAAGTCAGTGTCATGCCTGCTATGTTAACTAGTTTTGTTCCACCTTTCTTGTACCTGAAGGCAAAACTTCAGATCTAATTTCACTGCTGTAAGATGCAGAAGAACCTTCCCTCAAACACACACAAAATTAAACATTATAGATTTATAATATAATACAATTTATACACCGAGTCTGAATTTAGATGCTGTCATGCAAACCAGAACAGCTATCACCAGAGAGAAGATTCTTTGGCATCTGTAATAGGAGACACCGAAGAGCAAGACATATGCTACTTGGCTAAAAGTTTTCATCAGATTTGCTTCAGGTCGCAGCACCATCCCAAGCCTTTCGGATGCTGTGGTGGGTTAGCCTTGTCCAACAGCCAAACTGCCTCTCAGCACTTCATTCGCTCCCCCTCCTCAGAGGGGCAAGAGAAGCACAGAGGATGCCAAAGCTCGTGAGCCAAGGTGAAGACAGGGACAGCACCTACCAATTACTATCACAAGCAAAACAGACTCGACTTAGGGGACATTAATCTATTGAAATAGATAGAGTTGGGTAGTAAGAAAGACAGACAAACATTAAAACAACATCTTTACCCCATGTCCCAAGCTCAGCTTCACTCTTTCACTCGACTCCTCTACACACCCTGAGCGGCGCGGGGAGCGTGGAATGGGGGTTGTGGTCAGTCCTTAACACTTGGTCTCTGCTGCTCCTTCCCTCTCACTCCTTTCCCCTGCTCCAGCACGGGCCCTTCCATGGCCTGTGGTTCTTCAGGATAGCCCTGCTCTAGTGCGGGCTCACCATAGGCCTCTTCCTCTGCCTTTGGGGAATTTCTTTTGCCCTTTCTCAAATACATTTTCATCACCAGCATGGCCGAGGGCTGAGCCGTGCCCTGCGGGGAGTGGGTTGGAGCCGGCTGGAACCGGCTGTGTCCGGCTCGGGGCAGCCCCGGCCTCTCCTCACAGAGGCCGCCCCACAGCCCCGCTGCCAGGGCCTGGGCACCCACACCCAGCACAGATGGCCAAGCCTCATTGTGCTGTGTTGGCTCAGAAATTAATTATTCCCTTTTCACTAACACCAAAGTTTCAATTTAGATATCATTTTCAGGAATTCAATAGCATTTACATTTGCATAAGGAACGTGCATAATAATGGGTGTGTTTTCTCAATCTCCAATCATTTTCCATTTTTTCAAATGTCTTCATTAACCTCTTAAGAACTTCTAGCCATGCAGTTATTTGCAGTCCTCAGGAAAAATCTGTTTACAAACTTTTCTTTTTTTTACAGTATTGATATTAAACCTCCATGAACAGGGAAGGTAGCTGAGCCACCTTTCCTTTCAGACAACTACAGAAAGCAGCTGAACCCCTTTGCCGAATCCCAGCAGAAGTGAAGTGTAGGCGTTGTGTGAGCCATTGGTAGAACCTGAACCATCTACCTCAGCAGGTCTTTGGGGGACTACCCAGCTTTATACTGCAGGAGCCAAATATAATGCACAATTAAATTTGACTAATTGTATAAGGAGTATTCCAACAACTGCAATGCGTAAGACCTCAAGCCACCTCCCAGTGTTATTTTTATCTTTTCAACCCATGTATCGCTATACTTACTGTATAGTGAATCTTCCTTCATCATTCCTATAGAATCTTCCTTCATCTATGTCTTCTTTAAAAGATTCTTAAACTACTGAAGTTGACTAATAAAGTTTAGGGTCACAGTTGTCAAAATAATGCAGAAAATAGTGTTCTAAATCCCAACGTAAGGAAATTCTGTGTCAGCCAGCACAAACTTTGCACAAAATGCAAAAAGATGCAGAATTCTCTTGGGACTTTCTTTTAAATTGAAGTCTTCCTACAGTCAAAGAAGTTATGTGAATGACTTATTTCCTCAGGCTTTTTTCCTGTTTGTTTTTTCCACATAAGTTTTTGAATATGCATCTGGAAAAACTTTGCCATGTCCCATTATTGGAAAAAATATTAAATTTTTTAGTAGTTGAGAATGCATCTCCTGCTGACATTTTATCATTGATTTTAGAAAGTTTTTTTGTAACAAAGATTTTGGTTGTCATTATGTAAATATGATTTTGTAGAGAAAAGGAAGGAAAAAAGGAGGAGAGTACATGAGAATGGTCTGAAAATGATGGGAAGTTTAAAAAAAGTATAAATCCAAAATTAAAAAGATGTCTCTTGCAAATATGCCCAAAAGCTTTCATTTGTTTGGGATTAGAACGATTTAGAATATAAGCAAAGAAATCAATACAGTGAAGGAAAATATCACTGTGACATTCATTTTGCCTCTACTTTTTCTGACCAACACCATAAAATTCTGACAACGCCTGAAGTTTAAAAATATTCAAGCTTTTCATCACAAAGCTTAAATGCTATGCTTAGTTTTCTATCAAATGATGCCTTCAGGTACCAGTGTCACTTCATTTATTATTTGTTGCAGTTTACCATGTCCAACAAATGGATTTACTTTATCTGCAGCTCCACACCCTGTAGCTGTTCATTATGAAAGGAAACCAGGGGCCCTAACAGCTTGAGATACTCCTATTTGGGCTACCATAGCAACGAGTATGTGTATTAAAGTATAGGTCACATGGCTTAGTTTCCTGAGGCTAATTAATTTCACTAATTATGGCCTCATACCAGCTGCAGAATGTGTTGGTGACCTAGTGAAATCAGCTGTGGACAATTCTTTTCCATACTGTGGTGGTACAACTTCGCCATGTGGAAATATTAGTGCCATTATGAGAAATGCATACAGTATGTACAGAAAACAAATACTGTCGCATGATTAGAGACTGGACCATAGGGCCTTGAAGATGTTTAATGTAGATGTTTAAATCTTATTTATTGCTTTCTCTATCATCTGTCAGTATTAAATAGGTTATAAAGAGCTGAGTAGTTAAGCTTAAAAGATTGTCATTGAAAGGTTGTTTAATTCACCAGCTTTACAAAGGATTTATGAAGGACCTACCACTGAGGGCAATACAGATATGTACATAGATATATATCTAATACAGTAGTATATACCAAGCAAGTAAAAATGAGCTAGCTCATTTTGATTGGTTTATTTTTTATATATTGTAAAAATAATACTTAACTGAAAATCAGAAATTATTTTATGTCACAAATAGCATTGACTGTATTACAATTAGAAGGCCCTAAGACTCTCTGCTTTGCCTGTACAATTGAGTTAATTTTAGCCCTCACCACATATGCAGTTTGATCTGTGTTTTAATAGAAAAGCAGGTGTCTACCTAGGCTTTAGGGAGCAATTAACAATTCATTTTGTATAAAACCACAGTGTCTCACTGGCAAAACTAATTGAAGTAAATAAGACATTTTCAATCAGCTAAGAGAAGGCACTAAAACAGCCTTGCAAAATTGTCGTGACAAATTACCAGCCAAAGCACAAAACCTTCTCAGACGGCCTTTACCATGGTGATTGATGAGAATGAAAAATTAATGATATCTTACCGGCCTGTCAAAAGGAAAAATTGCTTGCCCAACTGAATAGAATTCTGTGAGGCAGCATTAAATTATGGGAAATTAATAAAATACACAAATGTATTTTATTTTTTAGCATAATTATTAGCAGTGCTGTTTCCCCTACAATGTGGAAAAAAAAAAAAAAAA
>VXBL01009118.1:322257-379990 GCA_013400195.1 Aramus guarauna | reverse complement strand
AAAAAAAAAAAAAAAAAAAGCCAAATTCTGCTATCATCCTCTCAGGACACAGGCTTTCTCTGTCGATGGCTTGAGGGTAATATCACCAAGTCAGTAAAAGGTGATATTAGGGAAACTGTGTAGTGAGGATGGACACAGAAGAAGACCGAAGTTGTGCCTGGTGCATTCCTTAGCAAGCAGACCCCAGTCATTGCTCCCAGAATGTAGGATGAATGGAAGGACAGACTGGCACTTGAGTCCTGGCTCTGAAGAGAATTGGTCCCACCTTCCTACACCCTGTGCCTGTCCCCACTAGTCTGACAATGAACCATCACAAGGACTTTCTCAGAGGTGGGACTAGGTAGAAAAGCTGTGGATGGGTAAGATACAGGTCCAGAAGAGCCAGATGAGGAGTTTCATTAAATATTTCACTTGTATCTCTATTCAGAGTGCTTTTTTTCCCCCTTTTTTTTTCTACTTGCCATAGTGGACAAGTAGTCATTATGCATCTTATCCCTGTGTCACTTTCTCCTATGACAAAAGTCTTTTAGTTTGGAATAGCTGCATGAAAGAACATGAGAATATATAGAAAAAACCCAAAGAGATTGTTCAACTAGTGAGAACATCAAGACATTGACCATAAAAAGGGTTATTGAGATTTTAATCTTTTAATTTCATTTTGTAATGTGAATTTAATAATAAAGTGTCTTTTGCATGTAAGAAGTCATATACCTCCTCTAACATAATATTCCAATAAAAGAAGTTGTACGGGAATGTTTGTTCAAGGAACAGCTTTTTCTCCTTTTTATGATTGCTTATGATATATGCTTGTACCTGTTAAAAATACTGGTTTCTTACTGTCAGAGTGAGATGTATTTTAGGCTGAGATAAAAAGAGGATTGTATGTTTAACAACTGTATAATGTGACTTGTCAACATGATTATCTATCTCCCAGTTTATAGAAAAAGGACATTGAGTTTATTGAAGCAAATAGCCTAGAGAGGCTAGCAGGCTGAAATGCTTCCTAACTGCAACAACCCTTGTGAAAAGAAGGGTAATTAGGGAGGCTGGTGATTAAGAAAGGGTTCCAGTCTCTTTCTGAAAGGTCAGATGCTGTGTAGACTACAGCTAATGGTACTAATTTTACTGCACCTTGTAAAGAATACATGTCAAAACGTCGGTTTCAAAGAGCTAAAAGAAAAAGGGTGAGCGATTTTCATGAATAGAATGAAAAGGAAATATAATCTTAAAATTTTTCTTATCAGGAAAATAGATTTCATAAGAAAAAGCAAAAAGACCCCAGGAAGAAATAATTGCCCACAAGGAGATAATCAGTTATCTATATGCCATACTTTCTAGAATGCTTATTGTGAAATCATATGTCATGTAACAAGTCTGTGCATCTCTGAACATGCAAGGGTCTGAAAATGAGATGCAGTGTGTGACAATGACCCAAAGGACACACAGTGAAAATATGTTCAAGTAGAAGAATTGAAATTCTGTGTGATACTTTCCTTTGGTGCAGATAATATTTTCTGCGGTGAAGGGACACACAACATATGGCACCAGAGGTGATTTTAAGAATCAAATCAATGATGTCCTTCAAGGAGAGGTGTGGGCATGAGTGTTTTACTTTTTCATCACAACTGAGCAATACTTACATTAACAGCAGATCATCATGTTTCAGAAGTCAATCCACTAAGCACAGAATTAAAGAAAAGTTACTGAGCAGCTAAGTTACCACTTTTACAATATTGACAGTTAGGGATGGTTAAATCAAAAGAATCATGGATGCAGATTTTCCTTTTTCAGTTTGATAACTTTTGGATATTTGTAGAATAGATGCAGTATCTTCTGCTTGATATACATACAGTGTAGTCAAATATTTTGAAGGAGAACACAAAAAATTATTTACTACCTTTTTCAGATTGAAAATATCTCTTAATAATTGTAATGATTTTTTATCTTCATGCATATCACCTGATATTCATGTTGATGAGAGATCACCATGATAGTTGTAAGATACAAATGTTACACTCATCCAGAAAGTAAGAATTTTAACATATCTGTGAATATTTTTTGTAATTTTGCTTTAATTTAAAATCTGAATGTCATCAGCTCTTTTTTTTTATTATTTTTTTTTTATTATTATTAATCAGCCACGGATAAATACTGTAGTACAGTCAATTTTTGTTTCTCATCTCACAATAAATTCCCACTAGCAAAATTCTATTAACTTCTATACCACTCCAAAGTTATAATGCATTAGCTATGAGGAGAACTCAAAACCTCTATCTCACTGCTATTTAATCATATATATTTACTTTTTGGATGTTATTTATGGCAATGTAAGCAGAGTCAAAGTGTGATATAGAGTGGGTATAAGCATCCAGACCAACCTCAAACTTTCAATAGATTTCAAATTTTAGAAATATAAACTTCAAGTTAGATTTCTGAGTTTTTCAAGGTTTTCTCTAGAACATGCAGCTACAGATGAATATGATACATCCTTATGAGTCTCTGTCTTGCTTTGGTATGGACATATCTGAGTTACTTGGTGGTGTTGACCCACAGAGTTGGACTGAATCTCTCATTGGTAGTGCTTTTCTTTGAGATGCACCAGAGCATACTTTCAGGAAATGACCTTCTTTGTCCCGATGACTCTGTTCTATGGGACAGCAGTGGTTGGCCTTATCACTTGTTTTTTTCAATATCTGCATGATGTTGGTGGAAAATTTATCAGGTAAACTTGAGATAAGCTTTGCCTCAGTGATGACATCCAGATTTAAGAGACAAAGAATGTTTAAAGCCAGAAGGAATCACACCTTCATTTGATCTGACCTGTGGTTTACCAGCAGCCTTTGAACTTGACACAAATACTCTGACCTCATGTTGAAGTAGGGATGCCATCCTGGAAGAATTCAAGAATTATGAGGTCAAGAAAATGCAAGAGGGAGCATAGTGCTCTAGTTTAATGTTGGGGACACTTGGCTGATTGGGAAACTATGAATTTTGGCCCCAAGCTTACCTTTGCATTTTCTATGGAGCCACTGGATAACAAAGATACAGCAGTCTTTCTGAAAGTGGAACATGATTTTAAATGCCTTCAAACAAAGCAGACTGAAGGGATCGGATCTTCTGTAGCTGGAATGAACATGCAAATCACTAAGAAACCAAAGAATGATAAGTCCCACATCCTTTCTCTTAGAATAAGGTCTTTAGAATAAGGTCGGCTGTAAAATCTTCTCTTTGGCTGAGTTTTAAAAGAATTTTATTGAAACTGGATTTTCTTAAGATGCTGTTAATAATAGTGCGCTACAGTGATGCCAGCCTTCCATTTACACCTATTCAGGTTATATTTGGCCTTTTAAATATTGCCATAATATTTGCACTTTCCTGTTCCTTTAGTACTTCTCCAACACTGTTAAATGTGTTAAAAACTATTAACAGGCTAAATGCCTCCTTCATTCAGATCATCCAAGATTCATAGGGTTATATTATGTAGTTCTATTCATAAAAAATATATTCATCACTAGAAGCTGTTGTTTAATAGTCATCATTTATAGTCTAGTGAATCTACTGTTCTATTAGGAAATGCATTTCTATGCTTGCTTTTTCCCAAATTAGAGATGTACCTGTTGAACAATGCTGTCTTTTTAGGTTCATTTACCAAGACTGAAATGAAGGGATCCATAATACCGCTAAAAACAACTTGATGTTTCTTAGCTGCCACAGGATTTTATGTTTTTACTGTTGTATCATTAACTTCTCTGATACCATTCTATTTTAATTCCACACATTTGAATTTCTCATTTCTCTCCACCGCTATTTTCCTTTCTTTCTGTTAACAGTAAACTGTTTTCTCGTATCTAATTGATTCCTTTTCCTTGCTCCTGATTTTGATGGATTTGCATCAAAGTTTGTTCTCTTTCATGATTATGGGGTCTTGACATTTTTAGCCATTTTCTCAAATAATTCCCCTTGTTAATACAAAAAATTTCTTTCGCCTGAGCTTTTCTTTTTAGTGTTTGTTGTATGTAAGTGCTCTCAAAAATCCAGTATATTACAGATGGAGAGCCCCCAGTAATCAGGTCATATTCACTAGTACCTAGGAAATTGTCAGGTGATGTAGGTGATTATTTCATTTTATCTACCAAGATTTATTCTGAAAATAATTAGGTCCCATAAAGCTACACTATGGCAAGAGTAGTACCTTTTATTTTAGAATAGTAAAAATTTCTTTTCAGAAATTGTCTAAACTTTTGCAACATACTGCCACAGCTACAGTCTTCTGTGACTAAATGACCTGTTTTTACAGACAAAAAGGTGTTTAGGTGTTCTTTCTGTATAAAATCTCTCTCCTATATTCTTCTCTATATTCTCCTCAAAATTTATTGTTTTATTTATTTATTTATTGCTCATGCAGTTCCAGAACACAAAGCTCTTAAAAGAATTAGAACGGGTGATGTGGCTGGAAGAAAATAATAATAATAAAAAAACCAACAAACTAACCCTACCCTTGCCTCTTTGTTCTTTTCCTTGTTCATTGATCTTCACATAACATCACTCCCCACCAGTTCAGGCATGGTCTGACATTCAGAGCACTTTTATTACTGATGCTACCTTACTGTCTGTCCTTGCTATGTGGTCTTCAGACCCATGGCCATGTGAAAACTTCTTACGCAGTGTACTCACATAGTTTTCAGGCTGAGGGTTCTCTCATGGGGAAAAATAAGTAAGTAACTAAATAAATATATACAACTTACTTCTGTTAAGTGTATTTGTTTTGGATTGGGGGAGTGTTTGTTTTTATAATTAGAAATTGTGAGGTTTAGGTTCCTTTCTGTTCTTTCTATTCTGGTGGTGAGTGCCCCATGTCAAATGATGTCATCATTACACTGCTGCTCAACACCCTGACCCCCATCTGCAGCGAAGGTTTCATGACTGGATTAAGCTGAGCTAGTGCAATTCCTATCATTTATCCATAGCCATTGGTCCTTGTTCTGTGCGCTGAGTGGAATCTGCTCATGCATCCAGCATAAAGCCACTGATACTTTGATGGGTTAGTTTTCAGCAAAATCAGCAAGCTAATCCAGTCAATCACAGACTCCAACAGCTCTTCAGTGTGTCAAAGGAAAGAAATGGCTCATGAGGAATGATCACCAAGGGTGAACTTGGAGAGTTGGTGACAAGAGTAGTCCAAGTTCAGTTCAACCAAATAGTGAACCTGGAGACCTGAATCTGTGTTTGTCCATTTCTTCTTTTACTTTTGCCACAGTATCGTCTCTGTAGATTTGTCACCCTCACACATCTCTTCGGAACTACAGCTTTGGTGGTTACTAGGTGGTGATAGGAGCCCCCACTTGTATCCATGCAACTCTGCTCTTGAAGTCTGCAATGCTATCAATGAGCTGGTTGCAGTGAAAACCAGATGGAGAAAAAACAAAATGGACTTTTCACATTCTCTTGCAGTTTTCATCTCAAAATTTTGTGATTCAAGTCTGAGGTGAGATTAAAATATCCTCTGATTGGATCTTATTAAGTATCATTTACCTGTATTAAGCATATTTTACCTGCATTTCTGTCAATCTGTGAGGAAAAATATACATTTTTTTTTTCCAATACTTACATCAATCTTAACCTCAAACTGACAACCTCCATTTGTCCATGGTTTTACTTCTCTCTGTCAAGGAAAAGAAGACTCCCTTTTCTGTCTCTAGCAGCGGCTTGAGATGTAGAAGTGTGTGGGTAAGAATAAATGCAGATTAAGGGACTTCAGTACAAATTTAGGCATAGAGCTTTACTTCTTCCTGCTGTCCAACTGGAAACACTAAACAGATAAATTTGTCCATTTTTAAGTTTTATACAAATTAATTAGTTCACTTGCATTTATTTGCTACAATACAGGTACATATGTAATAAGGTCTTTATTACAGAATTCCATCCACTTCTGCAGCACTCCTTTAACAACTTCTTTCCACACTGATTGTAAGAAGACATTTCAATCATGTAAGCTATCTCTAATTTTGCCAGTTGGATTTCTTCTCAGAAGCAAGAAATTCCAGTTCCACTGTCTTATTAACAGAACATACCACTTTTTTATAAACTGAAAAACTGCTAGATTGACAATTAGAGAATTGCCAATCTAACAGTCATTTGCTGGCTGCTCCATCATTAGTTTCCCCACTTACATGATGAAGGGCATTTTATGCACCTCAGCAATCTCTCACTGGAACACAGGCTAAAATCCGCACACAATCCACACATACCTTCAATTTTGCACTAGTTGTTCACCACAGCTACTTGCTGATGCACTCCAGCACTTTTTCCATTTCATTGCTATAAAATGCCCCATAATGCTATGACATTGCTTACATATGTCTCAGAGCACCATTATCACCGTTCTTGATGGTGCAGTGAAACTAACTCTGTCTTCAATTTGAGCTATCAGCTCTGGTGCCAGTAAGCATGTGCAACATGATTGCAGCAATTAGAAAACAGTGCCAGTGCATTTCTGTTGGGTGGGTAATTTTCTACACATTTAAATAATGTCTATACTTAGAATAAGGTGAAACTTCTTTAGCAATTCAGCAGTTTCTGACAATTGATTTAAGGGACATCTGGCCTGAAACACTGTCTGCTTTAAAGAACAGCTAAGTCCATCATTTCAAATACATCTTTGCTATGAATAAGTATTATATAAAACAGTAAAATGAGTTGGCATTTTTGTTTATTTTTCCAGATATTTGTGACATACCTTGGAAGCACAGAGTGGTAAAAAGGCTCCTACTCCTAGATTATGAGAGCATGGGACAGACACTGTATGTAGCTTCTTATTCACAGAATTGTGATTGAAGCATGCAGCTGATGGAATACGAATAATTAATAGAATACTTACATTATAACCTGTCATCTACATTACAGATGCATGAAATCTGTATATAAAGGGATAATTAATTGCTCAGACTAATGGCAAAAAAATGATTATCCATTTTGGACATGTAAAACAGACCACTGGATATGCTACAGAACAGATGGAGAGGCAGAAGTCACAGAGATGTCTTGCAGTTAGTAAAATTTTGGTGATTTCTCCATGAAGTTTTTTGGAATCAAGCATTCTCCTTGACTAAAACCTTGAATCAAACATTTCCCTTGGCCCAGAGGAGCTACTCTGTGTTAAACGACACATGAAAGGGCTGCATAAAGAAAGATCAGATTACAAGGAGAAAGGAAGCATGTTCTCCATCCTTAGAGTCAGTGAATCTACCTAATGAGTGCAAAGTACCTAAACAAGGGTAACTAGGTCATTTGAGACTCTCTAGGGTGTCCTAGACATCTGCATGGGGCTGACATATATTACACAGAACTAGAGCTTATTTACATGGTTTGGGGCCAAGGAGGATACTCTTAGGTACTCTAAAAGGCACTAGATGCCTGTGTTTAAGTATCTGAATCCCTCTCCAGATTTTCTTTTCTCTGTGTTACAAGGTAGGAGTCTTTCAGATGGCTACTTTTGTGCTTTCTAGAATGTCCTGTATCATCTGCCCCCAAATCCTACCCATCAGGTAAACCAAAGACAGTAACAGCACCATCTTTTGTGTAGTTTCTTTTTCTTTTTCAGCTGTTCTGTAAGGAATGAAAAGCCTAAAAATGTGTCTGTGGATGGAAAAAAACAAACCAAAACAAAACTAAATCCACAATACAACCCCCCAAAAAAAGTGTAAAAGCCAGTGATATAGTTGTGTCTGCCATTAGCAATTATTTACTACACAAAGAGGAAAAAGAACATCCTGAAAGTTTTGTTAAGCTGGGTTCTAATCATGCCTCTCTTCAAATGAAAAGTGAATCTTCTTCCTAGGCCACACCTTCCACAATTTCATACACCATATTTCAAAATCTACATATAGAAAAGATAGCAAATACTCAAAGGATCTATCAGAAGACCTGCCAGGTCTTTTGTCTCTTTAGGCAGTGTTCAAGCTGAAGGAGAGCAAACTGTCATCCTATCCTATCCTATCTGGTCCATGCAATGTGATAACACAGGGTTCAGAAATGGTCAAATTAGCAGAGCCTGCCCTACCTTGAGATTAAGGATACAATGTGGCCCTGATAAATCTCCCAGAGAGATCTTCTAAGGTTTAGCCCAAAGCAACACTAGAGAGTGATCTAGTACCTTCTCCTGGCATTGCAGTGCATTGAATGCCTGTATTAGCTCAGACTGGTGCTGAACCACAGCACTCAGCACCACGCTCCTTAGTGCAGCTGGAGTAAACCACCAGCTTGAATGTTTTCCCACAGAATATGAGAAGACTTTGAGAATCACTGCATGATGCACAGGATCTGTCCCTTTGTGCCATTTTCCAAGTACATAAAAAGAAGTGATATCTGCCCTGTGCCAATGCAAACTCTACTCTGGAACATTTTCTGTATTCAGGAATTTTCTATAATTTTATGCTGTGGAAATGAATATGTCCCTGGTGTTTTACCCTAACAGTGGCTCTAACCTACAGCAAATAGAAACAGGTAAGAAATTCACTTTTTCATATCAAAGAAATATCACTTCCTAAGTTTTAGCTAAAAGTGCTTCACATTTCTATCACCACTTTTCAGGAATAAACTGAAGATAATCTTATTTGCTTTCTGGTTTTGCTCTGCCCTTCAGCCGCCTTCTCCTTTTATCTCAGTGATTTATGGTGAAAGATGGACACTCACCATCTAAAAAGTCAAACTATTGAATTAAGCTGACCCTACTCATGGTGTACGGAATCTAATGAATCAGTCTGCAAGACATTCATTGGTTTACCATAGCAAGGAGAACAGACACTGAATTAACACAAAGTGTGCCTGAACACACTATAGGGTCTACCTGTCTTGAGATCCCATTAGTTGTTACCGAAATCGTTTTTGGCTACTTTGGTTGTCTGCCTGTAAACACTCTCAGCTTTTCTGAAGCAAGGACTGACTCAGTCTGTTTATATATAAACAGAAAGGAAGATTTTGGCTTCCCTAGAGCTCCATGGACTGCTTCTGATGCTATTCATTGTGAAATAGTATTAATCTCACTGAAATAATAGGGCTAGGTAGAAATAGACAACTAAACTAAAAGATCTATAATGTGTATTATCATTTAAGTGGAGAAACCTGTTAATTAGAGTATGCTTTATCTGAGTCCAGGGTTTTTGTTCAAAATGATACAGTAACTCATTCTGGGTAAAGATAACTTCAACAAAAACACAAGTTAGTAAGCTGTGCTGCTTCCATTTCAATAGATTCCTCTTGATGGCTAGATTATGCCATGATTTCAGTTTGTTCCCAGGCCTTGCAGTGAAAGGCCTGTGTTGTTTGTATCATCTGCTCTAATGAACAGGAGTTGAAAGAGGTCGTGTCCAGATACACTTCCTTGCTGCGTCCTGGGATTATGAAATAAAGGTAGCATGACCTTAGGAAAGACCTTTCTATAAGAGTGAATTATTGCTTGAAAGTTCTTTAAGACAAAGGGGTTTATTTTCCACAACTTGCAATTTCTGTTCACAGATGCCTGAACATGTTCACATTTCTCATGCTCTAAAATGCAATGCTAGGTAGTGTGCTATATACAGTTCAGATTCATGCACTGGTCTTAACGGTTCATTTCATTAAGAAAATTCTTTGGAAAATAAGGGGTGAAATTGTCAAGTGTCATGTGTAGGCCAATAGGTTATTCGTACGCCTCTGAACTAATACAAGGACTGTCTCCTACTATTTGTTAAGCACCTTGCACAATGGGCTCCAGATTCAGCCAAGACCACATTAAGAGAGCCTCAGACATACAGCACAAGTGCATTTTGCTTTCATTTCTCACACATTCTTTTTTCCTGATGTCCAAGCAAGTTTACAGTGCTGGAACAAGTACCAGAATTAGTATTAATGTCTGGCTACATCAAGGCTTGGGGCAGAGAGGATTGTGAATTATGTCTGGTTACAACCACTTTATAAGGCAAATTGTTTCTTAGGGCAGTGATATTGCTCTAATACTTCTGGACAAAAGAGCTGACCTGTTCTTTTTTGATGTTTATGAGTATAAATGACATTTAAGTTACCTACATCTCTAGCTTCTCCTCCATTGGTTTTCCAAGACACCATATAGACATTACTGCTTTTCAGAGCCACTAGGCTAGTGTCTAAGCAAAGCAATGGCAGCAGAAGAAAGAACAAAGTAAAGATGCTAAAATATTTAAAAATACTTCTAAGCGGAGGGGGAATTTATCACAGATCAATAATGAAGGTGACATTTGGACAAATTTAATTTTTAGTTTTGGATAAAATTTTCAGTACAAAATTATTTTTGTTATATAAGCATATAGGTACATAAAGGGTCAAATTTTAGGATTTTTATTCATGTTTTTGAGGACTGATTCGCTCATTCACCAATGTACATCTCAGCAGGGAATGAACAAGAGGCTGAGTAAAAAGTTTCAAGGAATGTTTAGAAGTGCTGTCTTCCGGCATTTTTAACTTGTGATCTAGAAAAGAATACCTAAAATAATACAAACCCCCTAAACATTTTCTTTGACCAGACTAAGAATCTCCAAGAACATGATACACATTCCAGTAGTAGTTGGTGGCCAGCACAGAGTGAAAAATTTCTTAAGCCTACACTTGTAAAAGCATGCACTTATGAATCTAAGAGTGAATTGATCTACTGCACAGATATACACAGGGTCTTTATCTTGGCCCACCCACATAAAATATGTGAATTCATTAGAAAGAAATTAGTAGTTGGCTTGAGCATCACCCTTGCATTTTCTGTTGGTGAATTCTGAGAGGGTTGGGCTTATAAATCATGTAAAAGCTGAAATGAATATAATCCTTTATATAAAACAACTTTTTTGCTCAGCAGTAAGGGTTCAGTTTAAAATTATTGTTTCTTACTGCGCAAATGTTTTCAAAGATTTCTGTATTAACAAGAAAGTAAGATATGGTTAATGCAGTTTGGTGGTACTAGGGTTGTCAAGGATTTGTGCTGACAGAAGTCAGAATGCATAGAAATTTGGCACAGTTTAGAGGTTTGGTTGTACAGGGACCACATATCTAACTGGAAATGGCTGGGACTACTGGGTTGTGCTATCTGAAGTCACTGTGCATTTGATAAGTAGCTCTGCTGTAGCTCTTATATGTGCATGTACTATGTCAAGGCATCTTCAAAACTTAAGGCAACTCTGGAAAGCGCAAAAGGCATCTTCAGTTTTGGAAGATGAATATGTCATAGCACATGCTGTTGTATTTGAGATGTATAAAGCCTTAGAAGTAAAATGGAACAGAACAAAAAGGGAAAGAGCAATCTTCAATATAACTTGTATAGATATTGACATGAAATCCAGCAGGCATTTGTAAGAAAAATTATTCTCAAAGTTACATGATGACAACACCTACAGGAGTAAACAAATATTTGTAAAAATACAGGAAGATGCAGGGAAATGAAAAAATATACTAAAAAAAAAACCAAAACAAAAACAAACAAAAAACTTACTGCAAGAAGAAAATTAGAACAAATTCCACATATTTTATTTCATGAGATATTTGCTTCTTACAATTTTGTGACATTATAGAGCATTTTAAAAACAACTAAACACATTGAACACTGCTGGCTCATATTCAGCTGATTGTGAACCAGCACCCCCATGTCCTTTTCCACCAGGCAGCTTTCCAGTGACTCTTCCCCAAGCCTGTAGCATTGCCTGGGGTTGTTGTGACCCAAGTACAGGATCTGACATTTGGCCTTGTTGAATCTCATACAATTGGCCTTGGCCCATCAATTCAGCCTGTCCAGATCCCTCTGTAGAGCCTTCTTACCCTCAAGCAGATCAGAAAACAAAAGAAAAAAACCTCTTTTTCCTTACTTCATAATTTATATCTTAATCAGTGAGACACTGGAAATAATTAGAATAATATTATAAGAGAGGAACTGGCATATGAGACCAATATTGAGTCCATCCAGTGGGCCATTGGAGGATAGCCCTCATCCTGCTCCAGCAGTGGAGCATCAAGTGAAATCTTAGACTGATCTATGGGCCCATGCACCTTGCAGCGTGCAGTTTGAATCTTCTGGATTGCAGATCTCTTATATTGGCCTTTGTACATGTATGGTCAGCACACATGTAGGAAGTCTAGTATGCTCTGAATATACATGCGTTTTGGCCATTGGACTGGAAGTCCACTGACTAGATAGAGGTAAGCAATAACAGAAACTTTCTTGCATGTTGCCCTCTTCACTCAATCTTCACATCTGGAGCAGACAGCCAAAGGAAAAGTCTTTTCTGTATTTTAAGCACAAATCTACATGTAACAACATTTTTTCTTTTTCAATTTATAGAATCTGTCTGTTCTGCACAGATCAAGCCATTCTATTTTTCTATATTGTACCAAATAATGGAATGGTATAACTGCAAACATTTTCAAAAATATTCTGTAGTGGGTCCATTTGTTTTAGTATTTAAATAACAATCCAACTACTTAAAGACCAGACATTCTAGATTTCATTTATTTCAAAACTTTTTAATTCACTGATTGCTAAAAATCTTCCTGTTATCTAAGTGCTTAATTTGGGATACTAATCCAGGATTTTTCTCATTTCAAAATTATGGACATTTTTTAGTTTATTATGGTATAATGCCTTATTTCATTCATTTACAGATACAAGATAAAATATAGTGTACACATTGCACATCCATAAGTAATACTATTTTTCTTATTAATCTGATCATGTTCTAAATGCCCAATAAATTTACAGGATACCAAGTTGATTAATCTTACTTATTCAAGGGAAGGGGGAGAAATCCAAACAAAAAACTATGTTGTGGTATATCCATATTACTTTCATGCATCTCTGTGAAACAGTTTTAATTACAATTTCCAAAGATTTTCTATACTTTTGTATTGTGCTACTGTTGACATAAAGATTGTCCTAAACCAAAATGTAAATCTGGATTTCAGGATGAAATTTCAGGATGAACTGTTTCCTTACAGAAAGAAAAAGGAGTTAGCATGAGCAAATGAAATGGTATCCTGCTGTTATTCAGTCATTATCATTTAGAGTTGAAGCACAGTGTAAACACTACTATCTTAATATTTTCTTCATACTATTTAGTTTTGATTTAAACTCATAAAATCTCTCATGTGTTTTCTCACTGCTTCCAATTACTTCATCACCCAGAAAGGTGACATTTCCTCAGCTGACAAGCTAGGTACTAACACTGTAACAGGCTAGTAGCTAAAGCTTTCTTTTATAAATCAGATAGTTGCCACTATCTACAGATAATCTTTTTAGTTTGACTCCCATTATTCATCCATGGCCTTAACGCAGAGCCAGAGCACTGAATTCATAAGATACTAACAACAGAAGTATCTCAGTTTCTCATTTTTTCCACATCATTTACTAGCTCTTACATTGCAGCACAAATACTCTGCATAGCAAATGAAGCTTTGAGATGGGTATACTGATAATTTCAGATATTCTGGAAGTTAATACACTTCTGGTTTACCCCAACATTACTGGAAACTAAAAAAATTGGGTACAGATAGAAAAAGCTATGACAAAGAGAGAGAGGAGAAGTTTTGCCAAGTCAAACTGTTCAAAAAGAGTCGTTAGTAAGGCTCTGACAAATCACAAAACTCTATTAAAAATTCCAAGACATCAATGGTCTATTATTTTTTTTATTTGCTTTCTGATTCCTGAAGTATTCAAGGTGGTTTATATGATTTCACTTCCTCCCACTGCCCCCTCAGTGCGTTTTCCTTTAATTGAATTGTTATTTCTAATGACAAGGCTTACATCTCTCCATGTGCTGGACTTTTAAATAAAATATCAAATGTTTTGTAACATTTGTAACACTGCCAGAGTATCACAGGCAGTGAACAGTTTTATACCTATCATGATCACCAATGGCAAAGGTCAAAAAAAAAATAAAAAAAAAATTGCCATGGACGAGAAACAAGAGATTTGGAACTTGAGGAAAGGATCTTTTCATGGAAGATATGAACTATTGGACTGTGAGAAGCATGAACAGACTACACAGTCATGGACATGATGATGTAGAGGCAAGGGCTGGATGCTGACCGTTCATCCTTCTCATTTCCTTTCATTTCCCTAAGAAATAAATTTAGGCATATAAATTAAAAAAGAGGTCCAGCATCTTCTAACATGTCTCAGGATTTGGATGATGTAGGAACACATTGCAGGATGTTGCATGACATTAAGGTGTGTTAAAATTTGACATTTAAAATCCAGTGTAAACCTACCTTAGATCAATTTAGGGGTTTATGGCTTCTTCAAAGCCCTAGAAGTATATGTTCATAATAAGCAAAGCATCCATTCTCTCAGTATGAGATGTAAAAATAATCCTCATTAGTGATTTTTTAAATTCTTCAAAAGTACTCTTTTCAATTTATTTAGCTACAACATGCAACATAAATAAGTTTACCAATATCTGCTAGAAAAAAATTAGATAACTTGCTTGTGGATTACAGTTCATGAATAATGCATCCTCCTGAACTCATTCCAATAATTAATCTCTTGCAATTAAAAGAAAAAAAGCTTCTATTTATATTCCATATACTTTTATTTTGTATGTTGATTTCAATATTTAGTATCACCCATAGTCTCAGTAAAAGCAGAATGCTTCACTGAAGAGTACTTCTTCAAGATCTTTAATAGATTTTAGTTCCCACAAAAACAAATCTGTAAAGAATTTTGGCTGATGATAATAAATAAAACTTTGCAATATCAGTTTACCACCACTGCTTGATTTCTTTTGGAAATATTTTTTCTGTTCTGTTTAAGCAAACAGAGACAAGCTGTCTGCTCTGGAAATCCTTTTATTGACCCTAGCTTCTTACAATATCCACAAACATCTATNCTCGGCCCATCGATCCAGCCTGTTGTGCTTTTGTGCTTTACCAATATAGATGTCTATCACAAGGTCAGCAGACATAGGATCCTATTACAAAGAGTTGGTATTATTTACTAAACCATGAATTTTAATTGATTACCTTTCTTTCCATGAATCCAAGTGCTTAAAGAAAACTACAAAGTACAATTCAAATTTATAATGTAAAATCAGCATTATTGAGGTGTAGAATCACAAAAATTAGGAAGATCATTTATAGCAATGCAACAATAGTTGTTTCAAGTGAATAGTTTATTCAGAATCAAAATTACTGTGATGAAAATTACTTATCTGCAATGAAACAATTTGCTTCCTTCAGAGCAGGGCATTCTTAGGATAATAGGAAAAAAAAAGAATTTTTTTTTATCTTTCTGTTCAAAATTACTCATAACCTAGTAATGATTTTAAAAACTTATATATTAATAAACTTTCCAAATACACTAAACCTGAACATCCCACTCTATCTTTACACACAGCATACCAAATTATATTCTATTGCTAGAAAACTCATATGTATCATTACAATAATTATTATGAGTTATCTCTGTTAATGGTAGGTCTGGCCAAAGGCCATTCAACATTGCTAGTTGCCCACTTTAAATTAAGCAAGAACAAATGTAACTTTTAGACTCAGACTCCACATGACTAGTAGCTAATGAAGAAAGGACCAAAGCTCCCAGAGATACTGCATTTAACATATACTCACATCGGAAGGTCTGTGTAACACCTCACATGATGTAGCCAAATGCTTTCGTTTAACACCTGATTATCTCTGCTGGGCAAAATGTTGTTGGTGTGGTCTCTTTTCACACAGATATTTCTTATCATGTGCAACCAATCAGTTATAGGCATTGCCTAAAGATGAGTACGTACTTGAACAAATGCATAAATAACATTGAACTACTAAATTAGAGACTGTCAGTACGTTATTGGCTACATATGCCATAGGTGACTGATGAAGGTGGAAAAAGATGGAATCATGATTTCCTAACCTACTTGAGTTGTAGGTGGTCTTGGTACCATGGAGTTGCAGTGCATGCTGAGGAGTTGAAGAACCATATTTTCACAAGCACTTGCATAAACACTCACTTACACGCTACAGAATGTCTGGAAAACAAATGCTGCAGTGCAGAAATGTGATGCTTGCAAGCTGAATCACCTGAAGATGTAAGAGATAAAATGACATATATTGTCCCTATTACACTGTCTTGCTTTAACATTATATATTATGCCTCTGCAAGTGGGACCTCTTGCGAAATAGGGATAAAAGCCTAGGATGTAGCTGCAGCATTGCATTGCTGTCCCACTGTGCGATTTTATCCCTAGCTGATTTCTTTTTCAAAATGTATACACCAAAAAGGAAGCATGCTCAGCAAGTGCGTAATCTTTCTCAAATTTGTTACCCTTATACAATGACATGCTTCTTATAGGTGCACAGCAGAGACACCTGGAGGAACCATGATGAGGTACCAAATCACTGGAGTGATTAAAAATGGTAAAATATTTTATGATCCTGGAAGTAGGAAACCACCTGAAAGGAAGGAAGCAGAA
This sequence comes from Aramus guarauna, assembly GCA_013400195.1. Classification (NCBI taxonomy): domain Eukaryota; kingdom Metazoa; phylum Chordata; class Aves; order Gruiformes; family Aramidae; genus Aramus; species Aramus guarauna. Next base: position 363,536 of record VXBL01009118.1, on the reverse strand, counting down.
TGAGAAAAGTATTTTCTTCCACAAAAATGAAACAGCTGTGACAAACAGCTGCAGCACAAGCTAGTGTCGATTTTGTGGAGAGCTTCTTCAGACAGATGTCAACCAGAGCCTGTAAACCCAGGATCAATCCAGCAATGAAAGGTGAACTGAGCATTGTGCGTGAATGAAGGCAAAACTGATTTCAGGAGACAGAAAGAAATAGTCCTTGTTCCAAATTAAACTGTTTTCTTCTTGTCCTTTCTTCTGAGGACATGAAGAACTGTAGTCACATCTCTTATCATGCTCTCAATTTTTTTCTTTCTCCTTTTTTTAAAAAAATATCCATGCTGTTTTGAGATACACAGTAGGGAAGGTACAATGAAGTTGAAATTCAGCAAGAAACAAAAGGCTGAAAACCTAAGTTCATAGCCAGACATTTACAGCATTTTTGCTTTCTGATTAACAACAACTAATGGACACAACTAAGGAAAATGCTTGTTTAAAATCTGGTCCATTCAGCTTCACTCTTGAAAAAAAAAAATACTGTCAATAAAACCCGAGAAGAACAAATTGTATATTCCTCATATTCAGGGATTAAAACAAGTAACAAAATATATACTACAAAACCATTATGCAAACTAAAAGATTCAAAAGTACAAATGAAGTATCTAAAACACTTTGTCAAATCTTTATTTGCTGAGATAAACCATCAGCCTCTTCCTACTGGAACCACTCATTTGGAAGGGCTTGTTAAGAGACATATTCCATTTCAGGAAGATGTGAAAGCTAATATACAGTTTGTATCATAGAACAGACCATCTGCTGTGAAAAGTTCCCGTATCAAGAGAACAGAGGGACTAGTTCCCAATTAATTAGCTATTTTAGGAGAATTGGATATACTCTTTCCAAGATGGTTACAGTTGATAAGACAATCATCTGTCTGTCAAGCTGTGTCTGTTTGCCTGTTAGTCTAGCTAGAATATTGGAGAAAAGTCAGAGAGATGTTTATTGTTTATATCTTTCTTCTCCCTTCTCCTCCCCCCACAAATGAAAGCCATCCCAGGAACTGAATCATTGAATATAGTCATAGCCTTTTTTATCCAAAGTTGTTTTGTTCTCTTGTTCATTGCAAATATACAAACATCCCAATGAAGGCATATCAAGGACAAAGGGTATTATGGAAGTAGATTTCAGATGTTATTTATAGCAAGATTTTCTAATGCAGAGCTATTAATAGCAACTCATTGGACAAGGGGTGAATGAACAATACAGATGTCTCAGTCTCTGTTGAAGGAGCTATTCTTTTCCTGAAGAAAAGCCCTGTTTGTACAAGGCACCATTTACAAGTCTATTGTGTTTTTTTATAGCTATGGAATAATGTTGTTTTTATCTCTTTCAGCTGAGCTGAGCTGCTGGCTTCCGTTTGGCAGCTTCACAAACAATCTGTGTGCAGCAAGCCATGCTTAGCAGGCCCCCAGAGTGGGTGACAGGAAAGATTGCACACTGAGACAGGGAGACAGTCTGGTTTCCTCATAAAACCAAACTTTGAAGCCCAGAGCCATAGGTAAGTCTAGCTAAGGGAGAAGGTATTTAAAAAGCATTTCACAAAGAGTAGCAAAAAAAAAAGTAGTTTTAGCTCAATGCACTAAGAGGCCACGAAAGGTAATGTGACCATTTATGACCTAGGTATATCAGGAGATTTATTCCTTTTTTTTTCTTCTTCTTTTTTTCTTTTTTTTTCTTTTTTCTTTTTTTTTCTTTATTTTCTTTTTTTTCTTTTTTTCTTTTTTTCTTTTTTTTTCTTTCTTTTGTAAGAAATATTAAATTTGACACCTTGTAATCCCCATGAACTGAAATTAATCACCAAACTGAGAACATGGGAACACATAAAGAAAAGTGTCATTTCCTTACAAAGTACATAATGAAGCAGCTTATTATAAAATGTTCTGGAAGCTGTCTATAAAAGACCAAGCAGTAATTACAATGGGAGCTACAGATATTTCCATAATAAAATTGTAAAAGCACATCCATGCTTTTGGTTAAGAAGACCAGCTTTTTCTCTAAGGAATGGTCAGCTATAAATCCCTGAGAAACTCATTTACCTAAGTCTTGAATTGACTAGCTAATTAACAGCTCAAAACTCTAGCTGAAAGTTTGTTAGTCTTTGATAAATCTTTCCTTACCCTGCTATTTTTGTTTTTACTTCCAAAAGATCTCAGTAGCCAAATGGAAAGAGGTGCTGATAACCTAAATTCTCTTTTTGTCCCCGTCCCTGTGTCCATCCTCCCCCACCCCTTCCCCAGCTTTCCATGTTTTATAACTTTTTTTGGTGAGATAAAACAGAGCCTTAACTTAAGTGGTTTGAAAGATGCATTGAAAAGATCTGGCAGGAATACACACCAGTTTATTTCCTGAAAGGCATTTTTCATTGCAAAACTGAATTTTTGGAAGTAGTTGTGTTCTTTCTGGGAATAGGGCTTTTGTGCTACTCTCATGAATTTCACTTCTAAAATAAGTTAATGGTATTACCACTAGGAAAATATTCATTAATCTGAATTATCTCTATAATGATCTTCAAATAAATTGTCTACATTTCAGGAGGTTTGGTCAAGATTGTTCAGGATAAGACTGATCTGAAAATTCAGTATTGTGGAATGAGTAGTCTTTATTTTCACGGGGAAAACCATTTGAATCCTTGGAAACTGGGAGCAGGTTGTTGTTTTCTGCTCCAGCTTTTCCAGTTTAAGCCAACAGGATCAGAACAAAAACATTATCTTCAAAAATGTGACAGCACACACCTTACATCGCCACAAATCTGTCACTTAAGAGGAAAAGACATGACAGGCAGAATACAGAGTTTCTTAAGAAGGCTCATTTATTAAGAGAAAACAAAACTTTATGACCTTTTCTTTGATCAAGTACCTCCAACAAAATTTGCGTATTGAATATTAGAGGAACTACTGATGGAAAGATAATTAGGCTAATATTTTTACTGGGAATTGCATCTAAAATTGTGACTTTGTCTTGACATTTAGTAACAGACAAAAAAAATCTAATTTGTTGAAGGAATTCAATCACCACAAATTATTCATGCACCTTTAGAAAAACAATGATGTACCACCAACTAAATTTTCTCCCTTGAATGAAGCATGCAAATTAGTATCCAGATAGATTAATGAATTGAGAATGCAGGAGTAGTGAATATTTTTGACTCATAAACAGAATAAGAAATGTGTATCCTTTCTAATCCATCATTCAGTTCACATCTTCAGCAACAAGAAGTAAAATGACAGCATAAGGCCACCAACAAATACATTTTAGGAATCACGTGCAAAACAAAACCCCACCTCAGTGTACTACTTCCTTACTTGACAGTTTAATAAATTTGTTTCTGGGATCATGGATCATGTTGCCAGCATCATCTGGAATGATCCCTGTTAAAACCTTCTCCCTTCTGATTTGCTTTGAACTCTACTTGACAAAAATGTTCATTATTATGGAAATTATCTACTTTTCGATTGATTCAACATCTAAGATCACGTTGATCTTCAGATTTAATCAGACACTTCAGAGCAGTAAGGTGGATTTGTTACTATGCTACACTTCAGACAAATGTGGAGTAGTTTAAAACAAGTTTTGTTTTGTTCTGTTTTTGTTAGATCAGCTTGACATGTGAAGATATTTTAAAGATTTCATGGTTGGTAGAAATTACTTCTACAAGGTACTTTATTATGAAGGGTTACATTCATTTCTTGTGATGGAGATTTTGGAATCAAGAACAGCACCACATAAATTAAATAGTCTTTAGTGCATTATAAATAATTCTCTCTTAGTGAACATTTACTTTCTGAAAGCTGTAGTGGAAACTGTAGTCCTTTATTCAAATATATACTACAGGCCAAGTCTGGTACAAACAGCTGCAGGGGAATTCCCCACAATTGCCCTGCCAACAGTTTGAAGTCTGATTTGGAAAACCTAACCTCTGCATGAGCATTTTAGACACTGCATTAGGAAAGCCTGGCCCTTTGCTAAGAACAACCTGACATTCGTACAGACTTGGATGACCTGTCTGAAGCTTTCAGATTTCCTAAGACAACCTGGATACTCCCCAAACTCTTTTCATTTTAGTCATCAGCTCTCACTCAGGATCATAAGCAGGTGCACAGTATCAAACACAGGTATAAAATATGCACATACTGCTAATATTCTTCATGTCATGATTTACCTTGCAAAATGTTTACACTATGATTTCAAATGAGACACCGCAAGGTTTATAGGTGTATTTTTTCTTTTAGTCATCAATACCTGAAGATCTATACATATTTATAAGATTGATTTTATATACAGAAATGCCTTTGTCTATCAGGTTGCTGAAGACGAGAAAATAGTTTTCCTGACTTTTTTTCACTTTGCTATGTCTATTGAGCCATGCTATGTAAGAAATTACTTGTGCCTGTAAGTATATGACATCTCATCTGTAAGGAATGTAATGATGTCTTCGGTGCATGAAGTGAAATTATTTCAAGTTGCAAAGGACCTCCAGGAAAGGGTCAGAAGGTGGGATTCCAAGAAATAAATCATAGATGTCTATAGGGAGTTTCTTTTATGTTAAAGGAAAGATTAATTACAGACACAAGGTTTGACAGAAAGTTGAACTATAGGTAGGCCTCTGTCTAGTGGTTCAAGCAGAGACCTGAGAGTTGAGACTTCTGACTCTTCCTGTCACTGACTATGAGTCTTTGAGTAATTTAGCCTTCCACCTTTTTGTTTACCCATCACTAAAGCAGATGCCCTCTGTACTTATGGTTTTAAAGTACCAAAGTTTACTTACAATTTCAGCAAGTCAGTAAAGAAGATATTTCTTTTTTTCCCTATCAATATGGTTGAACAGAGATTTTATTTTGTTACTGAGAGAAAAATGGTTTTATACAAGTGTTTTTTATATTGTATTGTATGAAATAATATTCTTCTAAAGACATTGAGAAATAAAATGCTGACACAAGCTTAGATTAGTCATATCCAAAAAACCCTGTTGAATAGATTGAATAGGTGAAACATAAGGAATAATATCTATATTTTATATAACAAAAATACCTTCCACTAATGGGAGATAAACAGTGATATTCACATGACCTGAAGTGATGATAGAGATCAGGTTTATAGACATGTAAAGAAATCACAATGAATATGTTTTCACAAATGTTTGTGTGTGACTAGTTGAAAGAATAAGCTTTCAAGTTGTTAAGTGCTTTGACAAAAAAAGTTTAAATCCATAGCTGGGGATATAAACTCAAGATTAGGAATTAATGAAACAGATTTCAATATTGTTGTCCTGGAAGTTATTTGACCTTAGTGAACTGTAAGAAACTCCTTTCCACAATTCAGTTGCACTTATTGACTGCATTAAAGCAGCTTATTTTTGGCTTTGATGAATTACTAGTATACCTGAAAAGGAGTTTTATATATTATAAATTGCTTTATGGCAATGCAAGGGGGTTATGCAAGCACTATATTCACATATTCAAAATGCACTTACTGCTATGTTTGGTTTATTGAACACCTATTCTGGGGTACTTTAAAATAAATGAGATAAAAGATAAAAAATTGTACATACCTAACAAACCTAATAATTTGCATATGACAAAACAATATAGTATGCCATAAATAAGAACCTGTAATAACCTATCTTTAGTAACATAATGTTTATTCAGGTCCAAAAATACAAATGCCTTTGTTTATGACATGCTACATTATAGTATGTATACTATTGTATAGTATACCATATATTGTATTTTATACCTATAAAGTAAAGATGGGAAGCTTTAATCATGCATCAAATAATAAATGGCATCCACCTTCTGCCTCATCTTCATTTTCTAACTGGGCAGTCCTGCATAGAGTTATATACATTAATCTCAAAGCAATAGAAAATTGGGTGACTGATAGCAAGGCCTGTATATGAAAGAATTGCAGTACCCTGACAACAGTAAATGGAAAAGTACTCCTACAGTGATTAGAGCATCCATGAAAATCCCAAATTGCAAAGGACTGCTCAATAGTGACGTATCTTGGATTAGGAAATATGCAATAACATTAATTCTAGTAATAGCTTTCTATAGTCTACCTTATGACATGGACTGAAGCTTAGCTATTCCCACTTCTCTCAGCCCAATCACTTTCAAGCACTTGAATATTTTTTTCCACAGCTCTAACTCCAGTGATGTAGAACTAAACACACTGCCACCCATGCCTTCCCATTAACGCTGAGAAGACTATGTCAGCAAGGCCTTCTGAAGGGAGATCCAGGCATTCCCTGCCTGCTCCCTGAGCTGGCCACATGCTGCATGTTTGCATCAGTGTGGCACCAAGCCCAAGCTAATAAACTTTGCCACTCAGCAGAGCTTAAAATTTTGAGCACTTTGGCACGGAAAACATTGCAATGTGACTTCCAGGTTAGATCTAGCTCACAGATTATTGGTTTGAAGACAGGGCACAGAAAGCAGATTCACTGCAACCAATTTTTGCCATGCAAAATGTATATATTGCAAGCTAGTTATCTATAATGTCTAAAGGGAATGGAGAGAAAGGGAGAAACTCCAGAATGCCTGTGAACCCAACGTGTAACAGATGTGTGTTTGAACTATTGATAGGTAACCCTGTAAACTGCTTCTGCTTTCCACTGGCAACAGGAGTCCAAAGAACTAGCACAAAGTAGACATTTACCTTTTTGAATTCTAATATTGGTTTGCCAGATGTCAGCTGCACACTCTGGTTAGAAATCTGATAGTCCTCTAAAATTTACCAGGCTTTAGGTGATAATCAGCTTCCTAAGTGAAAGATTAGCATTCCATAAAAGCTTTGCTCAGCCACTGAAGAAGGTAAGATTTCACCAGCACAATTCCTTAAGTGTTTGTGTCAAATTTCAAGGTTAGATGGATTACTCTTGGTTCTCCACTGATTGTAGTGACTCTGTCTTCATCAATGCTAGACAACTAGCTTTGTAAAGACCTGTATTGTAGCACCTAAAGTTGCACCATATGAATCTCACATTTGGACCAAATGTTGCTTCATTTATGTTCTATGAAAGTCCTAGCTTGACATGATTTCCAGAATCTGTCTACTATATAATGAGTTCTAAAAAAGCACAACATGATAGAAAATTCCATTCAAGAGCACATCTAGAGAACGGGATCCCATGTTTCATAAAATAAAATTAATAGTTGATCAATTCACCCACAGAGTGTGAAGTTATACATAATCCTCAGTCTGATCTGTTCTGACTATTGTCAACCTTTCCATTATCCTAAAGATCAGGCTTGAAGTGACTTATTTAACGTTGTCTTCTCTTTAGCTGAAGGAGGCCTACAGGAAAGATGGTGAGGGACTGTTTATCAGGGAGTGTAGTGACAGGACAAGGGGTAATGGGTTTAAGCTGAAGGAGGGTCGATTTAGATGACATGTTAAAAATAAATTCTTTACTGTGAGAGTGGTGAGGCACTGGAACAGGTTTCCCAGAGAAGCTGTGGATGCCCCATCCCTGGAAGTGTTAAAGGCCAGGTTGGATGGGGCTTTGGGCAACCTGGTCTAGTGAAGGGTATCCCTGCCTGTGCCAGGGGGGTTGGAACTAGATGATCTTTGAGGTCCCTTCCAACCCAAACCATTCTATGAATCTATGATTCTACTACAATGAAGAAAGAAAATTAAAATGAATAGTATTCAGAGAAAGAACGCATGTGAGACAAATTGTCAGTCTTTCAGGTCAGTGACAGGAGCGTTCATCTAGCAAAGGGAAACTCTGTTCCCTTTTGAACACTGCTCATGCAATTTAGCACACAAACTACTAACAGTTCTCAGGCAGAGAAGGGACCAACATCTTCAATTTCCTGGTCAAGTCCTTCAGCTGCCAGACTGATACTTAAGTTTTCTAGACTTAACAGGTGAGGAAAACATTAAGCGAGCTGATCATCTAAATTTAAACACGTAACATAAATGCTTAAGATGAAAGGAGAAGGAACAGAACCCAACATTATACAGATATCCTGCTGAATGCTACAGGCATGCCCCACCAGAGAGGTGAAGTATAGGTTAGGCAGCTGCTCTGCTCGATATATTGCTCTCATCAGATCCCACTCAACTTCACTCTCTACATGTAGTGCACTGGGAACATGGATGACAAACCTAGGTTATGAATTCTGGCAAGTCATCAGGTGGAAGTCAAATATAGTAAAACAAAATGTTTACAAACCTACATGTCTTTTATGGTTTTCTCCTTTTGGACCTAGATCTTGTTTACATCACATCCTCCTTTGACAGCTCTGGCAATTTAAAGTTATAAAATGAAATCAAACTCAGTTTTGTTTCACTTTGATAAATGTGCACACTACCAGGACATGCAAGGGGGCTTTAGAGTAAATAAGAGACAGATTTTTCATCTTTATCCACTACCAAGAATTTCTTTTTAGCATTACAGATTATGTATTTTGCATTTCACACCTTCCTGAATACTGAGGGACAAAGGCCATAAAACAATAAGGGTTCTGAACCCTCACATAGTTATCTGCCACAGACTTTTTACCTCAGTTATCAAATAGTAGATTTTCAACTCTAAACTATAATTTCTTGAGCAGAAGTCTTGCAAAAAGTTCCTTAAGTACAGTTGACCTTTCCATGCCTTTCACTCCAGAGTGGCAGATATGTCAACTCAGAAACCTTACTTAGCCACCACCTCAGCTAACCTTAATCTATGAATACAAAGAGGCTCCTGGAGGCCAGCAACGTCCTTCTGGTGTCTGTCCTCCTTGATCTCACATCTATTCCACATCCTTCCAAGTTGTCTCTTGTAATCAGGGGACTGCACTTCTCATCTCTTCTCTTTTTGGATAAGCCACCAGAGAGGAGGCTGAGTGGATATTTTGAGGATCTCCTTCACCTCAGTAGGGGTCAAGGAGACTGACAAGTCCTCTCCTTGTCAGAGACTCTGTAAAAATAACTGAATAGCAAATAAAAAGGAGGATTTTAAAAGTATGCATGTGTAACTAAAAAAAAATTGCCCTCTATTTATTTTAAACAGAACAGTAGATGATACACAGAATAGCTAAGGCACCAAAAGTCAACAAAAATAGAAGACCAACAAAGAAAAATTTCCATGCTTTTTTGACATTAGTGTCTCATTTTTCTAGGGTGTTATAAAAAACAAGCAAGTATCTATGAAGCTGTTAAAACACAGTAAAACTACAGTCAGTTCAAGATATAATAGCAAGGGAGAAATAGTTTATACTTTTACCCTTCCCCTTTCTAAATATAATGTTCTCTAATTCGAACTTTGCACCAGAAAGTCGAGTTCTTTTGACAGTAAATGATACAGAGGTGCAGCAGGTTATGCCAACAGCTTCAGAGATCTATTTTAAACCTGAAGAGACAGGAACAATTAAATTTTTTCTCTCCAGACCATTTTAATGACAGAAAACAAGTCTGTCTGCTTCCGGAAGGATGATATGTTTCTCACTCAGGAAAACATCAGGCTCCAGGGTTTTATCCTTTACAAACTCTGAAAAACAGGAAAAAGGATTTCAGTTCCTGATGTGCTAGCAATTTGTGTTAATTCACAATCATGCACCAACGGGCTCGTTTGGGAAACATTGTTTTCAGGGTGGAGAGCCTTTTGTTGCATAAAAGCAGTAAGGATGTGAAAGAAAAATGCCACTTCATACCACTGATCAAGCTTTTCTCTGTTTCTTTTTCTTATGTCTTCCTTTCACTGATGAAAGACCAAACTACGTTTTTAATATGTGTACATGGCAGTGTTATCAGGCAATGCTGAAGTGCAATTAATGCGTTTTACCCCAGGCTATCATGATTGCTACAGCTCTTCCAAAAGCTGTAGTCAATGCCTATGGCAGTTTTGGAATCATTAAATTGATATTTTGAAACACACGAACCTACATGATACACTTCAATGAGAATGAGACATTGGTATTTGGTAAGAGTCACTGAGAGACTCAAGTGACAAACCCTGATCACATTAGGGCTACTTGACTTTCCACTCCTGTTCATCTCTAGCTTAATGGGGTTTCAAAATAATTTCTTTTCAGATTTGTCCTTTGCCATCAAAAGTTTACTTACAGCTTCCCCTCCCTTCCCAAAAAGTGGTCTTCCCAAATAAATGCTGATGTTTTTGTGACTTAACAGACTCTCACAACTGCAGAAGACAGCCTTTTTATACACAGATGAGTATAGGCAGACACTTCCAAACTCAAACATACTAAGTTTGACCTGTCAGAACTGCCCTTCCTAGGGCTTAGATGCAGTTCAATCCCATAGTACCTTCTCTAAAGTCAATATACCAGTTCTGACAACAGCTATCTGATGAACTCATGAACTGGAGTTTTTGGTCTCTTACGGTCCACTAAGACACTTGGCTAAGGGCAAATCATGCCTGACAAATTTAGTCGCTTTCTACAACAGGGTTACAGAGCTGGTGGATAAGGGAAGAACAACTGACATCATCTACCTCGACTTGTGCAAAGCATTTGATGCTGTTCCGCACAACATCCTCGTATCTAAATTGGAGAGACATGGATTTGACAGATGGACCACTTGGTGGATAAGGAATTGGCTGGATGGTCGTGTTCAAAGAGTTGTGGTCAACAGCTCAATCTCCAAATGGAGACCAGTGACAAGTGGTGTTCCTTAGGGGTGGGTATTGGGACCAGCACTGTTTAACACCTTTGTCAGTGACATGGACAGCGGGATCGAGTGCACCCTCAGCAAGTTTGCCAACAACACCAAGTGTGGTGTGGTTGGCATGCTAGAGAAAAGAGATGCCATCCAGAGTAACCTCAACAAGCTTGAGAGGTGGGCCCACATGAACATCATGAAGTTCAACATGGCCAAGTGCAAGGTCCTGCAAATGGGTTGGGGCAATCCCAAGCACAACTACAGGCTGGGCAGAGAATGGACTGAAAGCAGCCCTTAGGAAGACTTGGGGGTATTGATTGATGAGAAGCTCAATATGAGCCGGCAGTGTGCAATTGCAACCCAGAAATCCAACCTTGTCCTGGGCTGCATCAAAAGAAGTGTGACCACCAGGTCGAGGGAGGTGATTCTGCCCCTCTACTCTGTTTTCGTGAGACGCCACCTGGAGTACTGTGTCCAGCTTTGGGGTCCCCAGTACAAGAAAGACATGGAGTTGTGGGAGAGAGTCCAGAGGAGGACCATGAAGATGATGAGAGGGCTGGAGCACCCTTCCTATGAAGACAGATTTGGCATTGTTGAGCCTGGAGAAGGCTCCGAGGAGACCTTATAGCAGCCTTCTTTTACCTGAAGGGGCCTACAAGAAAGGTGGAAAGGGACTTTTTGCAAGGGCATGTAGTGATAGGACAAGGGGTAATGACTTTAAACTGAAAGAGGGTAGATTTAGATTAGATATTAGGAAGAAACTTGTTACAATGATGGTGGTGAGATACTGGAACAAGTTTCCCAGAGAAGTGGATGTCCCCTCCCTGGAATCGTTCAAGGCCAGGTGGGATGGGGCTTTGGGCAACCTGGTCTAGTGGAGGGTGTCCCTGCCTGTGCCAGGGGGGTTGGAACTAGATGATCTTTGAGGTCCTTTCCCCAAACCATTCCATGAATCTATGATTCTATCAAAATGAAAAGTTCTTGGTGCCTTTACACAGTCCTTTGATCTCTGTTGAGAGACATTTTACTTTTAAGGGTGTGTGTAGAAAGCTGAACACTTTCCCTGGGTAATTTGCTGTGGCAAGTCACTTAGTGCAGCCCAATTATGTAGTCTATGGCTTCTGCCTGTAGAATGTCTACAGGGGAATCCTGGAGAGTATGCTATGGCCTGCAGGCAGTGCAGAACTCTTTTAGGTAATTGTCCTAAAGCTGTGACACGACAGGAAAATAAATAATTTAATAAAAAAGGCCAGCATCCTGCAAAACAGCTGGTAAACCATTCTTTGGGTTGTTTAACAGGATATATTCAGAAATATGTAACCAGTCCTCTTCTTCCCATGTCCATTTAAGTACATGGAAAAGCTCCTATTGACATCAAGGCCTGTTGAAACAAGCCATACATATCTACAGCATCAAACCCTGCTGTGTGCAAGAGGGATATGAAAAGAAACACAGTGTTTATACTAAAGCCTGCATCCTTAACAGCAGAGCACAATTCTTATTTCTGGCTTTCCATTCTGCCAAGCCATAAACAGGATTTTGTGCAGAAATCTGCACTGTTTGAGTAATGCTTTCAGAGAAAATAAAAACTACATTAATATTGGAATTAAATCCAGTTAATAAATTTATTACCAGAGTATTTTACATATTGCGATTTTGTAGCTGCACAAATGGACATTTTTAAGTAGCTATGCAAATGTGAATCCTCTTTTAAAATAAAAAATAGGTCTCTCACTCTCATACTTGTGTAGATAAAAGTGAGGCAGGGCATAGATCTGCAGAAAACCTGAATGGTTCAGAGAAGGTGCGGCTGTATGTCTGAAGAGACAACTGCTTTTGAAATATATCAGTGACAACGGAATTGTCAGAATTCTTCATCATTTCATTTTAGAAGAAATGTTACTGTGCTACACTTATTAATCATCACTGAACATAGCAACAGCCAAATACTAGAGAGGGAAAAATTTCATAGACATGTCAAGAATATGGGGGACAAGGCATTTGAAACCTGATATTTCAAATTGCTTTTCTTTTTCACTTAAAGCAAAGAAAAATGTTATCCAAACCCAAAAATAATATACAAAACTGTAAGTGTCTTCTGGATATTAAAATCTCAACTGCTTATCAAATGTTTTTAAATATCATAAGGGTTTTTTTATTAGAAATTAGTTGAAAATCTCGTGCATTTCCTCAAAGACTTTACTACCTCTGAAATTATACTTTCATTACTTTAAATCCCTGTGGTTCACTGGGAAGGTTGAGCATATAGAACAGAATAAACACTTCACAGTTGCAGAATGTGGTTAGTTCTTCAAATTTTTAATTTAACTTTTTTTTTTTTACTTTAGCTGTAAAGTATCTTGGAAATTTTTAACTTTTTCACATATTTCTAAGAGCAACAGTAGTACAGTACTGCTCCCTACTAACATGGAAGGAGGTGTTGCATAAAGTGGTAACACCCCATGGAACAGAAGGGTTTTTCTCATATGGAAAAAATGTTCCAAACTAGTAGGTGAGGGATATATGTATTTCTAACACAACTCCACTTCTACACACCTTGACAGTATACAAGGAAGAAAAAAATAATAAATTATACAAATGAAGGAATAGATCAAAGTGAAAGAAGTTAGCCTTTATGGTTAGGCATGGCCTTGGTACCTTTCCTTTTCCTTACATGGACACAACTGACATCCCTGAGTGACATTCTTCCTTCCCTCCAGAAAAAGTTAAGGTTAAGTATGTTATGTATTTAACTATGTTAGAGGGCTGAGAAAGGCAGGCCTGACTTAGTTTTCATCACATAAATATGGATCTGTCTGTGGCTTAAGTCAGAGATCTTCTACATAAAGCATTGGCCAAATGTCCCGCTCAGGACCCAAGACTTAGATTCTCACCAAACAGTTTTGTGGTAGGATTAAATGTACCTTTAAATATATAGTCTTTGAAACATGACCTTACTCCTCAAGACTTTAAGAAACACCTGAACAGATTTTTTTGGGTGTAATTCTTGGAGATGGAATACTTATGACCTTCTTTGATTTCACATAAAATACAACTGGAGTTATAGTTCAGCATGAATGTGCAAGTCCTTCACTGAGCCAATTAAAATCCTATTTAAAAAAAAAAAAAAAAGAAAAAAGAAAACAAAACCCCAAAAAACAACTAAGATTTTTAAACTACTGTTCCTTTTATTCTTTTTATGTCAGCATGCCCTCTGTCTTTCCTGGTTTACACATGAAGTCTCTTTCTTTATGCTCTGGACCCCAGTGGGTGATAGCTGTTTGGAATGAAGATATAAGTAAATCAAAGCATTTCTCATTTGTCTTTCATTTTTAACTTTAAACATTTCAAAATATCTAACTACATTTAGGTGAATTAAAATTAAATATAAATTAATAATATCTCTCTCCCTCTCTCTCTCTCTTATTTGGTCTCTCTTCCTCTCATATAATTTAACTGAAATTATGTAATCTTCTACAATTTGAACAGACCAATTAGAAAAGGGCATGAATAAATGCATAGTGCAGATGATGTGTACTGAACCATCCTTATTAAATCAAGGGATGAATCTGTTTTTGCTATTTCCATTGACAGCCCTCTTCCAGCTCACAGCAGCTGGCAATTAATGAAATCAGATTTCAAACAGGCAATGGGGAGAAATCAGCTTCTGTATAGTCATTCTTAGACCAGACATATGTGCATCTGCTTTACGTATGCCTGCATTGTGTGTGCATTTGTATTGGTATTGCATGTACAAGGATGTATCATTTCTTCCCCCTGTGTGCCAGTTCAAAGATATCCGATATATTTCCTAATACTTAGCCTCCCACAAATATTAGGACATACTGTCAATTTTTCTTAAACTGATTTAACCCTGATTTCAATATAGACAGTCAGATTGGTACCAAATAGATATGCTAGATAGCTTATTACTATTTAATCCTATGTTTCTAAAAGAAAAAACTCAACAACACAAGCATGAAAAGAGAGTCACATCTGAGATGTACAGTAAGCTGTACTCAGAATAGTTAGGAGTTAACCGAAAAAAAAATTAAACAGTACTAGTCTGATGGATTTGACACATTTCATTTTAAAAGGTGTCTGGGGAGGGGATCCACTAGATGGATTTTTTCTTTTTGGAATCTTATTCATAGATAAACACAATTTACAGCCAGGATTTTTTCTAGTGTTTCAACCAAAATTTCCTCATCAGCATTTCATACCAGTTCAGTTATTTTTCTTGATAGGTTCATAGTTACTGGAATGGGGTGTGAGTGAAATACCTGTATTCCCTATATAATATATTAGTTAGGTACCTCAGAATGGGATGCAGATGCACAGCATACTAATCAGGGGACACAGTCATTAGAAATGCTAAAGAAAAAGATGTGTATCTCAGATTTCCCTCATCTATCTACCTGTAGCCCTGGATTAGACAGGTCAACGGAAATTAAAATGTAAGCTTCAGGGATCTCCTTTTCTTTCACATCCCTACTGGAATCAACTTTTTGCTCCTGGGATGCAACTGCAAGGTGGGGAAGAGAACACAAGTGAGTGCACAGGAAGGAGCCTGAGCGTGTATATCAGTGGAGAGATGCTCCTCCAGAAAGCCTGAACTCTAGTCCTTATCCTCAGCAGCTTCCATATCTTATCTAAGACTGCTTAATGAAAATGGCATAAGCAATGTTTGGATTGGAACCCAAAATGATTCTTATTTTCCTCAAACTTCTTCCCAGTGAATACTCTCATGAGTAAGCTACATCATGAAGCTGTGTTTTGTGCCCAGTCTTCCACAGCTCACAAATCCTTTCTTTGTACGTTGATGTGACCCCAGCAATGGGACAAGTGCTCTCATCCCTTCCCCTTTTCCCTTCCCCCCAGTCTATAGCATTCTGTTTGGAGGTGGGCTGTGTCCAGTTGCACCCCATCAGGCTGAAGACAGGACACCTCAGCCTCTCCCTTGCTGAAAATCTGTCCTAGTCTTTTAGCTATTACGTTACAGAAGGCACATTCTCCTCCTGTGTTTCTGAATGGAAATGTTGTTTTGTGCTCTTGTGGTGACTGAGCATTAGATTGGGCCTGCCAGAGAATTTCAGGGAGAAATCTTAAAAACTGCCTACAGGCAAACCTAATTGTGAATGCCAAAAAGTTAACTTGGGAAGACACTATGCTGTTCAGGCCATCTACAATGATACTAGCTTGGGTATATATAAAGAAAAAATGAATAATTTTCCACTGCAAACGTCTGTAAAACACAATGAAAAATTTGTGCTGAAACATTCTTATTACAATCTTAGTATTTTAATCCTCTAATTTAAAATCCACTTGACATCTAAAATCTGTAAAGAACTTTACTTTAGAGATCTGGACTATTTGTGAATCTTAATTCCATTATACCTACAGTGCCTATGATCTTTTTCCCCTTTAAATAGTTGTTCCATTATTTTGCCAATGATAAAAGTGAAATGTAAACCAGCAATTTCTGGGAACAATTTGCTTTGTGTTTATGTTGGTGGGTTTTGTTTGTTTGTTTGTTTGTTTTATTTTGTTTCAGAAAACTACTCTGCAGCACCATCTAGTGAGAGTGAGAAGGAGCAGTTGGACTGTTTCCATGTTTGAAGAACCTCCATGTATTTGTAGCCTGCATAGCTTCCTGTAGTCTTAAGAGAAGCAAGAGAAGAAAAGTCAACTATCCATGCAGAGAGAGTGTATGTGTGTATCTTCTGTCAGATCAGCCATCTCGAACAGAAAACCTACCCTAGAATAAAAGGCTTTGTTACAGACAGACATACGGAGTCTTTGGACAAGGTGCGTTACGGACAAAATACAAAATATGCCTTGACTATAAAATATTCTTCACTTTAGAACCAAAGTTTCCAAGTTTCATTGTGCTGAACCAAGCACATCATTAGCAGTTAGCAACCTGTATTGCTGACGATGGTGTAATTGAGAGCAGAGTTTGTTCCAGTAACTGATATGGTCACCAAGTGTTTAAAGCAGTGAAGAAAATGCTAAACAGTAATACAACTGGAGACACAGATCCTTGTGAGTGTTAAGGTTTTGCCCAATTAAATGCATTTTTCTATGAAATTCTTTCATTTGAAGGTTGAAAAGTGTTTACTTCACTTCTGAGGAAGCAAAAAATCTATTCATAACTATTGATGTAGGTGGTTATATATATAAATAAATCCCTTAAATTAAATACTCCATCACCACATGCTATAGTAACTACTATAATGCTGCATCAGACCTGAGTTGACTTCTAGCTCCAATAGCTCTCTTAATGACTGATACAGCAACTCCCTCTGTGGTCATGCCAGCCATATGTCCATTTCATACAGTGTCAGTTGTGTAAGACACATGCAGAGAGATACAATTCCAAATACAATTGCAAAGAATGAGACAATTCCAGTCTTTTTAATGCCAAAGGAAGTCGGATTACTTTGGGTCAAATAGTCTCAATGATAGGCTAAGTGGCATTCATATTTTTCTCTTCTGTTTTTAAGAACGGTAAAAACACAGGCCTTAGAAATGAGAGTGACATTGCTTCTTTTGCATGAAAAGAAAGTGCACTTTTACTAATACAAAATGTCTATTAAGAGATAAGTCTTGAGTTTTACAAACAATCATTTACTCAGAATTCCAGTGAAGTATAAAATGATTATTACAACATCCAGAGTTTTCTGATTCTCCAGATACTCCTGACTAAATGGAAGCAATTGGCCAGTAGACTATCAGACCACCTTTCTCCAGTCTTTTCTTTGTGAGTCTATTCAGATTCAACCCTTAAATTCAGTTAGAGCCTGCAGATATCAATGAATGTTAATGGAACTGAGCCTGAAAAATATGTTCTTTAGTACAGCAGAGTCTGTGATTCTCTCTGCAGAACACCAAGCATTTGTCTTAGCTTAGGTAGTTAGACCATCTGTAACAATAACAATTACAATAATGAAATTAATAACAATAATAAGAGCAATTATAACAGTAATAATAATAATAATAAATTAAAAGTTTAAATGTAAGAAACTGTATCCAGTTTACCAAAGTCACAGAACAGAAGCTTCATTATGAAACAGAAGCTGTCATGATAAAAACAGTAAGCTCTGAACTTCTTGAATTTAAAAATGAAATATGGATCTGTAGACAAAGATATTGAATAAATAGGTAGTTTTAAATGCTGAGAAAACCTTGAATGTACAAAGTAATCTGAGACACTAATTTATTGTCTTCCCAGTGCTTAACTGGAGCATTTTTTTAATGTAGGAGCAGCTAGTATCACCAGCAGGTGCTTTTACATTCTACTAGAGAGGATGGATATACTCACAAATAAAGTTAATATTCAAAGCTGGATAGTGATGACCTTTTGTATTTTGAAAAATCTTATGAGAAACAAACAGCTGTATGCTAAATTATAATGCACAAAATCACAAAAAACTTCTGAATAAATCAAAATTTGCTGTTCGCCCTGTATTCCATTATACTACCATCCGAATGCAATACCGTGCAAGCCAAATATGCTATTAGGACCTGCTGAACTTGAATTTTATTGGTTTCATAATACCCTTACACGTGCTAAAATCAATCTGCCTGCTGAGTCATTGTAAAAATTCTTCAGTTGCATAAGTCTTCTTCAGATCTTCCTTACATGAGAGAAAAGGAGGTAATAGGTAGCTTAGTTATTAAACAATGGATTGTGCAATAAAGCAAAGAGATAAAACAATGAAAGCATTTTTGACCTTTGTTTTTTCACTTAGTAAGAACTGTGAAGTGACTGATACAGGAACACCAAGCACACCAAGATATTTGGATCTAGTTCTGAACAAAGAAAATAAAGATAGGAGAGAATGGTCCCACAGTACTCAGCAGTTGCCTTAAAGCCCACATTTAGATCAAATCCTACTTAAAAATCTACTTGCTGTTCTTCATAGGAGGTGTTTAAATATAGAGTATTTATAAAAAGAGTGCAAAAGTAACAATGAAAAGAGTGAAAGATAACCACAAAGGAGCAGATAATTCCATGTTTCATTAGAAATGAACAGCTAATTTCTTTTTTTTTTTTAAATAAAAATTTTCTTTCCATTCTGTGTGCTCAAATGGGGTGATTAGTTAGTGAGGTGGAGCCGACAGATGATCTGTTACCACTTTACGGGATTTGTTCTCATCAATGCACACTCACCTTGCACCTGTCCACAAAGCCTTCAGAGGAGCTCTGATAATACAGTATATTTCAGTGAAGGAGAGGACATCGGGGTTAGGTGGGGGCTAGGTGGCAGAGAGTGAACTGCTTCCAGCACCTTTATAGGAGATGCAGAGATCTTCCAGTCAGTATCCCAGCAGGATGTTGTGTAGTTGGATAATTGTCACAAAGGGGGTGTGACACTCAAGTTCGTTAATCCTACCATTCCCAAAGTGATTTGTTTTTTTCATCAAAGAACAGAAATTGTGGGAATTTATTTGTATGATACTGACAACCAAAAAGTATTTTTCATGTTTAAATATTAAAGTTTTAATCTGACAGTTTCATTGAGATTTTATACCTAAGCAAAGGTATTTCAGCTATTTAAAATTAGATACTAGGGAAATTTGATCATGCTTTACAATAAACTGTGCATTTTATTAGCACAATAAATGTGAAGACTTGAGACCCAAACAATTGAGGTGCTACAGATGTCTACTACGCTTGCAGCTGACACTATGTTGACAAAGTAGTTATCTGAATGCTTAACTCATGAATCACAATGGTTTTTATAATCATCTAATTCAATATAAAGGTCCGTGAACTTGATGCAATGTCAGCAAGAAATGTTATTTTCATATACTCCCCTACTCTACAGCTGATGTAGCAGAGGAAGGAAAGATATTGAAGACAAATATTAAAAAAAAAAAAAAAAAGACTGCAAAAAAATCATATGAAAATTGTTCTCAATGTGTCATGTACCTACCACAAAAATAGAGTGAACGTTGAAAGGCACACTTTCATATCATTCCCATACATAACATGTATTATATATTGCATACTGGGACTACTGCAATACAAAGATGATGTAAACATTAAGTTCCAGGCTCCTGTCAGAACCCTGGGGACACCATTAAGCTTTACTGTCCCTGCTGATTGCCCAGGACCACACTTCAGCCCATCCCAGGGCTGCTGGTGCCTGCCCTGGTGTTGCTGTAGGAAGCCGGTCTCCAGCCCTGTCCCTGACTCCGTCTGCTTTGCTCGCGACTCAGCTGCCTGGATGGCCCCTGGACCTGGCTTGTCATTTGCCTCACCTGGGGCTGTCAGAGAACCCTGATAACAGCGACCAGCTCTGCACGCCGTGGCCAGCCCTGGTGGGATTGGGTCGCCCTGGGCTCCCAGCTCCTCATCCGTCACAGAGCAGCCCTGCTCACACCGCATCCTTGGTGTAGTGTCATTTCTGCACTTTCACCGTTTAGGCATATATTCAATAAGCAGCATGCATCACACTGGATGGTTCCAAGTGTTTGGAGATATGGGAGAAAAAAATATTTGGATGAATGGCAATGTTAAATTACAAGAGGAAATATTTTCAAAAGGGTGATATGACTTAGGTTTAAATTAATGACTTACATGAATGATGAGAAATTTCAACATGTGTAAGGCACTGAAAATAAGACTGGGTCAGTTTTAGGAAAACTACAGATTGTAGTGTCCTGTTAAATAGCAGATTGAAAGAGGTTGTATGTATTTTGCATTTACACTGTGGATGCAAGTGTAATAGGAGCACTGTATGTTTAGCAAGATACTTGGCTAGAAGGTTAATCACAAAGTATAACAGGAATGTCATCATCAAATTTGCAGGAAGCCTTGATACTAGAGGCCATTTTACATTCAGTGTCATTCAAGATTTTCATTTAAAACTGGAAATGACAAATCAGACAGTTCATTAAACATAGAAGGAGTCAGGAACAGGGGCAATAATTATTACAGAAAACCACCGGAATAAAGAGCCAACAGAGGCAGATGCACTATGTGTAAAGGAGGAAGAAATAATCAAGTGTCAGATCCTGCCAGGAAGTGTAGTGAACTTTATTGCAGATGCAGGTTCTTTGTGCCTCTCAGGGTCAGTCCATAAATGAACATAGAGGAAAACACTGGCTTAGTTGGAAACGGATGAATGGTAGGTTACAGTCTGACAGACTGACCATGAGTGAAGAATACAATGCTATCAATGAAAAGGTACAGTGGGTTTAAAATTAAGAGTGCCCTGATTGATACAAGCCATGTATTACTCTGATCTGTTCACAGCTAATTTGGCTTTAGGTGGACTTCAGAGCAGGACATCCTATTTCAAAACACAGCTACATGAAAGAGGGTTGATAATACCAGCACATACATTCTTTCTGCCACTCTTATCATAATAAGTAACATGTTCTTCTCAGCCCAACCCCACAGATGTGACCAGTATTATATTCAAGCATTAAACACTCCTCTAAGCAGATGTGGATGTTAAAATTTGTAACTCATAAAACAATAGTTATGAGAGATGGCTGAACGAACTGTTCTGAAGATAAGGGAATCCCATGGCATGGTAACAGCTGTATGGTCAAGAAGAAGAAAGACTATCTAACGAATAGTCTGTTACAGACTACATTTATACTGTGTCCCGGGCACCTTTTTTTTTTTTTTTTTATTTTATTTTTTTAAAAAAAAAAGCTTCTGTGTGTTATCTGGATTCACTTTACTCCTATACGAAAATCCCTAAATGGAAAAGGTGTGTTTAGTAAAGAGTTATTGAGTCTGTATGCTGTGCTCCCAGGCAGAGTGTGTTCCCTGGGTCATATAATGGGGGAAGCAGGTCAAGAACAGCACAGGCTCCATCCATACCAGCACGGCCTGTAGCTCTGCTGTTGGTATCTCTAAGGAGTCTTCATTTTCCTTAAATTACTTCATTCCCTTACATTATTTGTGCTTAAGTAGACAGCAGAGCTACTCAGGACTCAATCTAGTGTAATCAGGCTGTCACCCTAGTGTATGTATCGTGCTTTTGAAGTGCAAAACGCTGTTAAGAGACCACTGTGGTTCAACCTAAATCAAGACCCAGTGATGAAACCCTCTCCACTCATCTTTCTTCCTCCTACTTTCACAAACACATATGTTTCATACAGAGAAATTAGACTATCTTTTGAATTTAAAAATTACCTTGATTTGTAGCTTTCCTTAAAAATAGAGCAAAATTCTCTGTTTTATCCAAATAGTTTTGGTGGTTGTTACGTATCCAAAATGTGAAACTTGAAGATAGTTCTAAGATTAGATGATATATTAATGTGGAATTAACGCGTTAATTCTGTATGTTGAAATGGATTGAGCAGAGTTTTAAAAATGGATATCTAAATTTAGACTTATAAGCTGCAATCAAAAGGTTCAGAACCCTTTCCTCAGCGATTTCAGGACATCTTGCCTAGAAATTCTGAGCAGAAGACAAACCTATAACAACAGAATAACTTAAAAGATAAAGAACACAGAACAGTGACAGTGATAGCAAGCAATAAGGTAGACATACTAGAGGGAAAAAAATCTGAGATTTGTCATTAAAATTTTATTTTTCCCCAATATTCAGAGGATGAGTGATCTCTGGCCCATATTCAATAAGCAGATGATCTGCTTGCAGCTCTCAGAAACCCAAAGGAAAGAAAGCTGCCAAGTAGAGTATCAAATATTAGAAAGAAGCCAAGAAAAGTGGAAGGTGGAGAAAGAGAAGACAAATTAATGAAACCTTTGTTTAGAGAACATACCAATACAGAGTTTACTTTCTGTAACAAAAAAAACAACCAACCAACCAAAAAACCCCAAAACCCAACAACTCTTTTTTCCTGTAAACACTGTATTTGTAGAAAAAGGACCAGATGATGTACCTTTAACATCCCAGAAGTTTTGCTTCGTGGTGGTATTTAAGAACTTTGTCTCAACAGACATGTGACAGTTGTGCTCAGGAAGGTGGGGTGTTTGAAGTTAAGCAGGAGCCCAGCCGGAACTGCTGAGATGGAGTTCTGCAACTTTCTTTCTAAAAGGGCAGGGAAACAACTAAGCATGCATGAAATCTTACTAAGAAAGGCAACAAAAAGTTTGCCAAATTCAGCATCATCTGGTTTTGTTGGGTTTTTTTGTTTTGTTTTGTTTTGTTTTGTTTTGTTTTGTTTTGTTTTGTTTTTTTAAGCTTCAGAAAAGGAACGTAGTTCTTTTTTAAGGCTGGGAGGCGAGGGAGGGAGGCAAAATCTCAAGTGACTAGCTTGTAACACCTGCACCTGTAAACCCTCTCTTACCTTGGTGAGGTTGAAAGTCATTATGCCTATGATTTCAGAGCTTTACAAAACATGTGGGTGAGTTATTGATGGTTCTATATTTAATACATACTAAAAAGAAAATATTCAGTATTGCCACAGTAGGGTCAGTGGTACAAGGGATGAGAGAAACTTCACTGGTATGGAATAAGTAAGAAAACAATATTAATAGTATTAACTGCTGGCTTAAAGCACAGTGAAAGAAAAGAAGTGCTTCCAAGCTAGAGCTTTATTTCTAAAATTGAAACTTGTATTTTAAACTCCAGCTTAGAGAATGTACTAATAAGCTGGTGGAGTTAATGCCTCAAAATCATGAGTATTTGTTTTCTGCAAGAGAAAATTGTGTTGTCTAGATAAAAAATAAAGAATTCTGAATATTAACAATAATTCTTGATTTAATCAGTGTTCAAAGATAAATATTTTTAATGGTTACAGAAACCCCCAAAATTCTAGAGATGTTTTGCTGTTCAGATTTATATAAGAGGTAGTTTAACAGAACAACAAGATATTGTTTTCAAAATATGGTAACATGTATACATGAAACTACCCGTGATAACCATTCTTCAGGGTCACCAACTAACAAAATACTGCATACTGCAGTTTGTTTTCCCTACTTCATCTATTCTAAATACTGTGTGTTCATAATCTATGAAATGACCTTCTGTTTATTTCCTATATTCTTCAGACTAGCCACTGTCTAGTCAACTACATATTCCAGATTGAAAAGAATAATAATAATAATAATAATAATAATAATAATAATAATAATAATAATAATATGTTATAGCTTGTTTCATGATAAGCCTTGAAGATAATTACTGTGGAAAACTTGTTACTTTATTTTCAAATTCCTGAAATAGTTTGGATGGATTTGGATTTGACATTTTCCTTCAATTTTACCGTAGAGAAAGAGCACAGAACGTGAAGGCAATAGTACTAAAACAACCATGTGGGAAACTAGGATAGTTCACTTCCCTGATCCGGTCTTCCCAGTAAACCAAGGCAAATATTTAGGGGCAAGAATTAGAACCATCTGTTGTAGGACCTAAGACAGCACTTGGAAGGAAATTAGCCTTTTAAGTCCAAGAAGCCTTTCACATGCTGCCTGGCTGGTGAGGTGTCTGTATTCAACTGGCACTTTCATTTAAGATTGCAAAGGATGTTTGATACGAAGCATGCATGCTACTGTCCTAGCAAGGGGGAAATAGAGGTCTGAACCCTTTAATTCAGAAGGAGGTTGAACTTATATCTGCTTGTTTCCAGATGATTAGATCTGACACCTGACTATGGAAGTTTGGCACTATTTTCAATTCCTTCTCTTTCTCAGGCTAAGTTCAAACTTTTTTTTTTTTTTTTTCAAGTACTCACAAGAGGGCTGTTGATTCTGATATCTAAGTTAGATGGAAATGACCAGTGCACAGCTCTGAATCAGGCACATAAACTTCAGGCAAGCTGAAATGCTTCCCCTGTGCCTGTCGTCAGTTATTGTGTATGTATCAGTAGATCCCCACTCAATATACTAGATCATCTTTTAGAAATCTTACACCCACCTAGCTAGATTTGTAGTAATGTCCTTGCTTTATTCTAACCCGTAAACCACACAAACTGCTGAACACCCTAGCATTGCCTTGGTGTCTCTTCTGGCCTGGTTGGCACAAGCTGGGAAACTCTGAGTATGAGAATACCAACTCCCTGCAGTGATTTTGCAACACCCTTCGTAGAGGCAGTACTGAGAACGAGACACGTGATACTCCAGTAAACTCCCTGTTGAAGACAAAAATAAAACAGTTACTTAAAATAATTTTACTATTTCTTTATTCCAGTCTGGACTGATGAAAGATGTTCTTCTAGTCCACTGGGGCATGGTTTAAAGCATTGTTTCTTTTTGCTTCTTCAGCTGCTTCCCTGCTAAGATAACAATGCTTGAGTGTATCTTAATTTATATATGCAACAAGTCAGGTTGCTGGGGAGACCACTGTCTGTGCCATAGGAATGTGGAGGGCTCTGGATCACCCTGATGGGAGCAGCGCATATTTGTTGCAATCCCTCGGTGGCACAGCCAGCTTTGGACTGTTTTTAAGTTCAAACTTTGTAGTACTAGGTCTATTTTGTAGTTTCGTCACTTGACTTTCTCAAAGTGCTGTGATAGTGACCAGAAAATGCAGTACTATTTTGTACTGATAGTGATCAGTTCAATCACTTCATTGAGATCACAGATACTACAGGGAATATAAAAATACAATGCAAGGGAAGGTGTAGCGATGATGAGATGAACAGAGGAAGACAAAGAGTGGGGGAAGGAGGGCAAAGTTCACTCTGACCTAAATTGCGCTTCTGCTCAATGTGGCTGAAGTTAGCCAGATAGTCAGTTTGTTAGAAAGATAGCTTGAGTGAACTTAACAGGGTTTTTCCCCTCCTTGTTCCTAACCAAGCTCTTTCTCTTCTCTCCCGCACTGGCTGTGACTTGCCGTTCCCTCCATGGGCCAGCTGAACTCATGAGTGGAGGAGAAAGGTAATATCTTAGAAATGACTATATCTTAGAAAATTTTGCAAGAATTTACTTATTTCCACTGACATAAAAAACACTCTGACCTAGCATCTTCTGTCAACCAGGCCACAGTTCCTAGAAGTAGCAAGTCATCAGGTACAGGAGCTGTGCCCACTTTCTGACTTTCTTGTAGTCCTCATCCTGCCCAGGAGGAAAAAGTCTCTTGCATTCTTCTGTGCCTCTATAGTGTCCTGGGGACTTGAATTTTATTATTTAATTCAGTTTAGTTATTATTATTTTACTTTATTTTATTATGAATAATTTTATTTTTACTCAGATATTTTTCCTAGGTTGCTGAACATGCATTGTCTCCTCTTGTACTGGCATTTTGGAATGTAAATGCTAACACAGCTCGCACAAAATTCACTACAAACAATGACAAATAAACTCAGAGACCTTACTGTGGTATCATCTTTCAATTAAATCTTTATTTCCTAGTAGTACAACTGAACCTAACAAAACTAAAACAGCCAATAGACATTACCATTCACAAAGCACATATATTTAACCTTCACTCCTAATAATAGCAATAATTAAGGGATGTTGACATGCAGTTATTTGACAGTGAGATTGGGGAGGCATGTCTTTCCTGACACAGTGGGATACAGCATTAAATTGTAACAATGCTGGCAGCTTCCCAAAGGATGGAGTCAAGGCAGGTGGTAATCCAGTTCAGCAGCAATGGAAAATAGGTGACTGCACGTTGGCTTTAAATTACAGTGCACAGTCTGTATAAAGAATAGAAGATAATTTATGTGATATATGTAGTATAACACTTGAAGTCCTCTCATTTGTTTTCTTCATAAAAATGTGTGGGAATTGTTTCTCTGGGATTTTTTTTTCTTGAAAGAAAGAAAGAAGGCCTATAACAAGTAACATGTTAATTAGAATAGCGAGGCACATTCACAGCACTAAATTACTAACTTTCATTTACCTGGAGTCTAAACATAGAGTGCTGTAAATGGAATTTTCAGTGGAAATTATGGTAATGGAATTAGAAAACCACTGTTGGCAACAATAAATCATTAGCTATCTAGTCAGAACATTTTACCTTTTCACAGAGTGTAAGCTGTGTTTGTAGCTGAAATGGGATCTCTAAACCCAGCACCCCACAGATGGAAAAACTCCAGAAATAAGTATACCTATGGCAAACACTCCACCTTCAGGGCAAAACAGAGATGAAGTATTGTGCAAGCATTAGTAGCCTGTGAAAGCAGGGGAAAAAAAAAAAANTTCCTATACTTTATCAATACCATTTTGTTAAAAAAAAAAAAAAAAAAAAAAAAAGTAGTTGCAGGAAAGGAGGTTGAACACACAGCAGTGAAAACTCCCAGTTGCTTTATTGGTTGCCTTGTGTGGTTCACTGAATGCGAGGTGGGATATTGTACTCATAGCTCACCTGAGCGAGAGTGGAGAGAGCAAAACTAAGAGCTCTGATTCTGTCGATGATAGCTTTCCTGTAAGTATAGTTCATTCTAAAGCGTTTCATCACTTGACTTTCTCAAAATGCTGTGATAGTGACCAGAAAAGCCTCCAAATTATTTTGAAATTTGTGTTGTTAGCCGTTGTGGTCTCTACTACACACGCCATGTGGGTGTGCACATTGAGTGTACTTAGCTATGTAAGCAATTTTATTTGCCAAAGGTGCCACATAATACATGGATCCTATTAGTTTTTATTCTATCATAATAAAAGCAATCTAATTTGTTTAGAATTACTAGTTTCATACTGTCAAATAAGCATCAGGTCCGATAAAAACTTTCACTTTTGGCATTACAGCACTTCATGGCAAGAAAACTTTCAACTAAAACATTTGGAGCAGATTTTGAAAGACATTTAATTTTAAAGGATGTGATTTTATGTATGTGGAAGAAAAATTTGGTCATCTAAATAAATATCAGAAGTTCAAATTGTATTTTCATTGTGGTATTTTCCTCATCAGCAAGTATGGCCCAGGATTTAGATGAGTCAAGTGCAGTAGGGAAGAAGGTATGATAAGCATTTTTTGGATCACATTTTACAGATGCTCTCAACTTGTAACCTAGTTTACCATAGCTCACACACACTATCTTCCCAGAAAAGCATGCTGCTGTTGCTTCTGCTGCTCAAAGCGACCTGTGCTGCTTAAGAGCTCAAAAGCTTTGGCAAGTACGTTGCATTAAATCAAGCATGCCTGCAAGGCTTCCTTGAAGTGCTTCTTGGACAGCCACGCTTCCTTTTCCTGTGCGCCAGTTCACTATATAGGAGTTACTTAGGTATTCAGGCATCGTCTGTGCTATTTTCCGTGGTATACTGCTTGAAAAACAAAACAAAATGAAAAGATGCATTGCTTGTAATGCATACATTCTGACTTCTGGGAATTAATGTTCTGCCAGTAAGTGGGTACAGCGTATCCTGTCTGTCAAATTGCAATTCCCTTTGTCCCTGGAGTACAATAAATCAGCTACACGTTAGCCACTTGAGCCATCTAACTGAACTTGCGGCTCCTATGCTAAGTTAATCTTTCAGAATCCAATCAGGCAGTAAATGTCTGCATATATCTGTGGTTTAAACTTTAATGAATATGATCACCTTTGATGTGTTTTGGGGTTTTTTGTTCGTTTTTCAGTAAGGCAAAAAGACTTAGTGACTATATGAAATTAAATAAAGATTAACCCAATTTTTCTCCTTGCAGTTTGCAGAAATGAAAGCTAGTGTCTTTCTTGGAATTTCATGAAAAATATCCATGCATGATTATTTTATTGTTATCAAACATCATTTTCACAAACAGTTATGTAAAGAAATTCCAACTCGACAGCTCCCAGTATGGGAAAAAAACCCACAACACCTACTTTTTGGCATTGAATCTCCTACCCAGACAGAAGTCCTTACTACGTTCCAGGTGGTCACACACATCGTTTAAAGGTAAACATTGATTTACTACGTACCTACATACCGGCAGACTCAGTCGTACTTAAAGACCAGCTTTAGGAACTACTAAAAGAATTCATCTTTAGTACACAGACTGCAAACGCAGTCAGAGAGCTACTGTAGGCTCAAATCTGACCCAGCTCTCATGGACGAACAAAAGAAGCAACCACATTGGAGTTAATGATTATATTGGCGCAAAAGTCATGCAGTTAAGATAAGCATTAAGAGCTAGATTTCCCTTTTGCCCCGTTAAAGTTTTGTGTTAGGTCTCTAGCTGTTTTCTCCTCTTTTTGATGGACCACCTTTCAGTCGTTGTGCCTGGCCTATTTTAACAGCCATACCATTTTGTAACTGCTTCTGGATAATGTATCCTATTTCGAGTGACCATTTGCTGCCTGGATCAACGTTTCTTGTGCAACATAATCTCTCACATGGATAGCAACAAGAAATTTTTCTCAGTCAAAGATCACCAAATTCTAGTGCCTGTAAAATATAGATGGATCCAATGGATATTTTGCCTGAAGAAGAAATGAGAATTTCATGTTGATGAAATGGAAAAAAACTCAGTGCTAAACAAAGACTTATGTGCTTCCAGAATTTGTTATTTAATTTACTATTTCATAACAAGAATTATATAGTACTTTGTTGAGACTTCCCTTTGCTTTTGAACAATGCATGAGGTTATGTTATTGTAGTTGCAACATTCAAAAGCAAGCAGTTCCTGAATAATATTGTGCCATTCAAACATTTCATACAAACTTGTTGTTACCTTTTTAACAGGGCAATTTACAACTCATTTGTAAGTAATTTTAATGTTTGCCCAGCATCCTGAATTCCATTTTCCTCTTCTGACTCATACCATCAATGACCTGTATAAGGAGAAATTGTTTGCATAGTCCATGCTTTTTATGCTTGCTTGCTTGCTTGCTTCAGTGTTGACATGCACAGGATCTGTTAAAAACCCAAATAACAGGAAAGAAAACTCTTCCTTTCTCTGCATAACAGCTGCAGGAGACAACAGAAAACAAACACCTGAGATATATCTAGCTCATTTTTCAGGTGACCTCATTATGAAAAACAGGAAAGACCCAGACTTCTGTGTTTGCTTTATAAAATGTTGTTTGCCTTCACTGGCTCTGTGGGGATTTAGGGACTGACTGTATGACAGGAAGCTCAGGGAAGCAGTCTACATTGTCTGATGCTATTGTTTTTCTTTTGAGTTCACTAAGTTCATTTCCACTACACTGTTTTTCTACCAGCATGTTTTTGAGTCAGTTTAACTGACTGGAACTGAGTGTCTTAAAATAATCTGACAGCAGATTTGGTGGCGATTTTATCCTATCTTTTCCTTTAAAAAAAAAAATAAAAAAATCCATAACCGGTGATCTGAGGTAAAGCTTTGACTGAGGAGCACTTAAAGGGAATTTAAGGGTTTTAGCTCAGTTCTGCTGAATAATAGCCAGTTTCAGCAAACCACAGAGCACAGGCAGTCTCTCTAGCAGCATGATCAAAGAAGAGTGAGTGCCCCACTAGCAAAGAGAAGTTGAGCTCATCCTCTCATCTGAGCCAGAAGGAATCAATACCAGCTCTCTATTTTTTATAATAATTCTCTTTTTTTTTTTTTTTTCCCCTGTTTGTTGCTTTGTTGTTGTGTTTTGGGGGGTTTTTTTGGGTTGGGTTTGTGGTTTGTTTTGTTTTTTTTTCTTTTTCTCCCCTCTCTCTACTTGTAGATTCAGGAATTAATTAGTTTTTCAGCATTTGATTCTGCATTATTTGCAACCACATTTTCAGGGCAACGGACTGATTTGACCAGCCTGTTTGACCGTTGGCATGAACCTTCATGCGTTGAAGAGATTCACAAATAAGGCTTAACCTAGGAATAACACCAGAAAAATAAATAAATCATGTCATGAGCCAGTCAGAGATTCACTTTCTATGTTGGGCAGGGACTGAGGAAAATTTGAAACATGAGGTAATCTTCAGATAAGATCAAGAAAGGTGCCAAACATATTTTGTCATATGAAACGGTTTTGGACTGCTTTCTTTCAGTTGTTTTGGCTACCCCTAGACCACAGAATACAGAAGCATTTTTGCATTCAGTCTGGCAGCACACATTAATGCATTTCTATTCTGTGTATGGGCAGCACACGTGTGGTTACATATAAAAGGAACCTAGACACACCAATAGTGTAGCAATTATAGTGTGCTCCAGCAATCACTCATGAGATCCAGCTATGTGGAGGACCAGAACCCAAGACATGCCCTAGAGAGCATCAACACGTAACTACAGATTTCACCTCTCAATTTTCATCTTACATGCCCTAAATCTTGCTCCACATTTATGCCAGGGTAATCTTGCTTTGGTCCTCCACATTGCCCCTGTCCTGATTTACCAATATTTTTACATCTCTGTCTTCTTCTGAGAGTAAAGAATTGAGGTGAATAAATCTACGTACTGCTATGACATATATTATTCTTGATTTTTCATGTATATGTAGCAGTTACAAACCTCAAAATCATTATTCCTTTGACTGCGAACAAAATATTCAATTATATAGAGCAGTTCTGCTTTCCAACTTGATTCATGCATTCTTTTTGAATAAAAAGCTAGATCATGCATGCTTGTGTGCACACACACGTACGTGTATCTGAGATATAATAAAACAAGTAGTAATAGTAATATACCTTCCAGAGACTTTGAATTCTTTTACCAACTCAACCACAATAAACACACATATTAAATAGGAAATCTGGAATTTCTGCATAGCCCTAGTTAAAGTAGCTAATATTGTAAACATCAGGTCATAATCACTAGTAGCCAGATGCCATCAGGAGCCCTGTGTTATATCCCACCCGAAACATGGAACCAGAGAGAACTCCAATACTGGAACAATGCATATAGTGACTCTAAGGATGGGATTCAGCTCCAAGTTAAGACAACACTAATTTAGATTAATATCTGAGATGTAGAGTACAGTTCAGCTGTCTGAATGAGATGTAGGTCTTTCATATTGTCATCTGAGGTGCCCTAGGTGGTCCCAGACCTGCAGCTTTCTGAACCAACAGGTGAGGTGTTGGCAGAATACTGAGAAGTATCCAAAACTGGCATTACATGCCTCTGTTTGGATAACTGAGTTGCCTCCAGAGTTTTTACCAAATCATTACTAATATAATGTATACTAGCTAATCTGCCAGCCTTATTGTTGGTATACACTTGCAAAATCATACAAGGTAGTAACATTAAAACAGCTATGATATGATATAATACACACAAATGTAGTGGGAGCGAAATATAATTTTCTCTGGAAACTACACAATTAAAAAAAAAAAAAAATTGAATACCTAATCATATCCAGCCTAACAAGGCTGAAACTAACTATCTGTATCCAATTTATTTTTAGATAGTTTAATATTTTTCCTGAGGAAAATTGCCTGTCTTTTCTATATCCATTTTCCATTTAGGGAAAGGACCTTAAAAACTGTGCTTACCTCCAGCACCAAGACATGAGTACGAGTCTCAGTGAGCAGACTTTTGCCAGGCTGGTGAGAGGCATGTCACAAAACACCACATTAGAGTGAAGGTAATAAAAGAGGCAACAATTGTAGGAGAAAAGAAAGAGTAGCAGACAGCATGGTAACGCGGAAAGGAAAACAGGGTCCACCCCATGAAAGCTGGGAAGATGGTAGGTAAAGAGAGAGTGAGAGAATATAGTCTAGAAGGTAAACATGAGGGGGAAGGAAAGAGCATATTGAAGGGAAAATGAAGAAGGTGAAATACATCACATGAATAGAAGGAAAGAGAAAAATAAAATGATTGCTTTGAGAGTTTCATGGTTATATGATGAATTGGAGAATATTAAGGAAATGTTGCTTTTACTCTTATTAACTTTCCTCAGGTTTGGTTTTAGTTAAGCAAAATACTGCAGTTCTTTGTTCAGGCTTGTATCTTGTTTGACTTGTGTCGTATGTATGTAGAAAAGAAAGGAAGTGATTGATTCCAGATACTGTGTATAAAGTAGATTTTGCTAAAAAATAAAGCTTGAAACTGATAAAGTAAAACTCCTGTTGTCCAGAGCAGCAATTTTGCCTGCAAAAGTTAGCTTAATCAAATCATCTTGTATCAGAAAGAAATACATAATGCTTCTTTTCTCACTTCAGTCTAGTCTTGCTAATACACAATATTCCAGGACACATCTGATATGGGACTAGGTTTCCTATAGACATAAATGCTCACGAGTAAAAAATGTACTGTGTGAATCATTTGTTTTGACAAGATCCCTCACAGCATCTTAGTAGTTCCCCTGCATGTAACTGTCCCAATCAAACACTAATTGTTTGAGACTGCACTATAAGGACATTTTTATTTTCTAACTGTGCTGAATGCGGCAGCAGTCAATTTTACAATGAATTATATATTCTCCCACTTAAGCAATTATCTTCAACAGTGCTAGTGTCAGACACCAAGTAGCCTATATTCATTGCAAACATTATAACTAAACTCTTTTTACCATGTGTCAAAGTGCAGCATGATTGCCCTTCCAAATATCCTCTTAGCTTTTGACTGTGATTTCAGAGGTCCGCAGTATAAAACAAAATGTCCTGTAAATGTTACTCATTTACTCTTTCGCCACAGAGTAAAGTCACTTCTGCTGTTTGAGTTTGGCTTCTGTAAGTCATATTAGCAACCGAAAAGGAGTAGGAGATGCTAGACACACTCTTTGCCAAATGTTTAACTTACAATCTGGAGGCTCAACATGCTTTAACCCATCTGAAAATCCTGCACATATTGCAGGACTTCTATGGCTTCTGTTCTGTTTTATTCCTACTGCTTTAGACCAAATATTATTCAAAGGAAGAGAAAGTCTCTGTTTATAATATCCTACATTAATCTCAAATCAGAGTTGGAAGAGAGAAACTGGTGGAATTCAGAATATGAATATCCGATTAATCAGATGAACTTGATATTTATTTGGGAATTTTGCTTTCCTTCTGGAAAATTTGCTTCTGTGTAGTATTTTCAAATTACCAGTAACTCCAGAAGATTTCTTTGAAAAATTTTAAAACATGAAAATCTGAAAAGGCTTTCTACAGATATGATTTAAAGGAAATTAAAACCTCTAAACTTTATTAGAAGAAAAAAAAAAAAAAAAGAAGAAAAAAAAGAGCCTAAAAGCCTTCTAAGCTGTTTAAAACCTGCATATTGTGTATATATCAGCTTATCAAACAGTCCCTCTGGCATTTTAAATTTAAAATCAGTGAGAGAAATATGTTTCCTTTCTCTTCTGTGTTTTGACTTAAGCTTTAAATGAAAAGACGGCGCAGGTGCTGGCTACATGAGCATGATGTCCACCGGCGCGACAAGCTTCTAGCACTCTCTATGAGCAGTTTCAGTACCATGGTTGATTACTTCCTTCTCTCCCACCACCATTGTATCAGTAAAGCAGCGCATGACAAGCAGGCAGGACTAAGCTGATGAAGAGACAAGTGGTGTGACAGGTATAAATGGTGTTTTCTTTTGGCAGTGCCATCTGAGAAGAAAGCAGGAATTAATGTGTGTCTCGTAAAACTGAGACAACACTATACCGCATCGTAAGAAGCAAGAATGTCCTTGTGCAAACTTGTCATCTGGATTTTTATTTTGCTCTGGATATTATCTTTAATGAGGAATAACAAAATAAATGAAGCCTTTTTATTGCCTTCTATTTATAAACAGAGAACGTGTGTGCAAATTATTATTATTGTTATTAGACCTTTCTACACAAGAAAAAGTATATACAATTCATAAAATTTTCAAAGTTCATACATGCAAAGTTCATCCTTATAGAATCTTTTATAACAGACAGTTCTTATATAAATGTTTATATCAAGTTCAATAATTCTATTCTGTCAGGGCTAAGTCAGTTAGAAACATAGATAAAAAAAATTAACCTATATCACATATATTACCTTATATTCCTGTAAATGTTCTTATTCTGCATTCAGGATGTGATTATTGTCCAGGAGAAGTCATCCGTCAGGAGCCATTTAAACCACCTCTTTAGTCTACATCCCTGGGTGGACTTTAACAGGATGGCAAGTAAATATCCACATATCATGCGCTAGTCACTCCAGATGTGCTACTCAACTGGAAACAGCTCAGGCACCTTAATCATGATATCTGAATACACCAGTTTTCAGTAGGTTCCCAGACACAAAGGAAGAAAAGTTTCGGGTTTGTTTGTTTGTTTGTTTGTTTTTTAATGGAAACTGCTGGGTATTAAATATATTTGATAAATAAGTTATTTGTCTGTATTTCCACAAGGTTCATTAGGAAAGATTCTGACACAATTTCTTACCTCCTTAATCTATTTTGACAATTACTGAAAATCATTACTTGCCAAAGGTGGCTGCTATCAGTTTCTAACAGATAACTGTCAATAATTCAAATGTTCAGCAATATTTAGTAAAGCTTAGTAATGTTAAACAGTTTGCCTTGGTTCTCAGGCAAGTACCAAGCCTTGAGTGGCTGTTGAGTCTGAACTTTGCAGACAATATCCTTGAGGTCAGCACTTTTGACTCAGATTTTAGAAATGTTACTGATACCAGTGACCTATCTCTTCAAGAACTGCCTACTTAACTTATTTTTAACAATCTGATTACCTTTAAGAGAAGAAAGTAGGGGTTTTTTTTAGTTTTCATCATTTTTCTTGCGCAGATATTGAATCTTTCAATCTTGCTTTGCAATTTGAGTTAGTTATAGGCACCTAAAGTACTAATCCCACACTAGGAAGGATCCACTCTTTGAAAGTCAGACCTTTTAAAGTCTGTCAGTCCAAACTTTCATAATCACTATGCAGTTTTGAACATCTTGGCCAGTTGTACATGTGCTTCCAGTGTGATTTGAAATCCACTTGCATTAAGTGCAAATCCAGGTCACACAAGCAGAATAGCTGGAAAACATAATGTAATGTCATTGTAAAGGTAGTATCCAGAAAAATGAAAACATGTACTGAATCATCTTGTGGTAAACACAGGGACAAGAGTAAAAGAGCAAATATGTTTCCAAACTGCACATTTTGCTAGTGTATCTTCTCTCCTTCAAAGAGTTTCTTATAAATGAAATTGCCTCCTGATGTTGATGCACACTATAAAATGTAATCACAATCTCCACATAATACATGTAATATATAATCCCAGATTATGCACATAAACCCAGATGAGAAGAAAACAGTGTCAGTGTGTTTCCTAGCATACCTCCTTCCTTATTCAAAGCAGTAAAAGAAGTTTTCAAGTTGCAGCAGTGCTTCACTAAACCAAGGCATCAGTTGCCAGTGGTGATGCTGCCATCATCTCAGTGATGCATTCCTTTCAGAAGCAGACTTGTTCATCTTGCTACTCAAAATATATTATTTGTGAGAATGCAGTTTGGATTTGAAGAATGAGATTGAGAGATATTGGTGAACAAAGAAAACAGTTTCGATACCACAGTATGTGCATGGCACAGGTCTGTTCGTTTCCAACATCCAGAATATATTCTATGTAGGGGCTTGTGGTGGTGAGAGCCATTGTCTGTATGATGCACACCATTAGAAGTTGTATTGTACAGCTTCATTTTAATTAGACTTTGGAGTATTAAAAAGCTGTATCTTTCTCCATTTAACCTGTACAGCACAAACATAATCCTTTCCTTTTGCATTCATCCAACTGGCAGTGGAAAGGGTCATTCTAGCCTGCACAACCAAGTGCAACTATTACAGCACAAGGAAGCAAAACAGCAGTCAAGATCTCTAGTCCATTTTTTCCACTGCTTTCTTAGAGGAGTAATAGGAATATTTTATAACATTTTTTCCTTTCTCTCTGGGATGATTAATCTTTAAAATGTATTTGATTTCTATATTCAAATTATATATGCTGAAGGACAAAAGACAGTTAATAGTAGGCTTGGAAGGAACAGATCAAACGGCCTTTATCAGCTGCTTACTATTCTTACAATGGCACTGACAGTGATTGAAAACACTTCTCTGGTTTTGGGTGCCAGCCCAGCACACTGCTAATAGTAAGCAGACAATCTGCAGTTTTAGATTTCATAAAGTTTCCCCTCAAAAAACAGATCTCCTTCCCCCCCCATTTTTAACATTTTACAAGTTCTGCAGCTGTAGCCGGACTTAGCTGTTCTGTGAAAGATCTTTAACACAACTGTATTACCGTTTGTCCACAGCAGTGATCTGAATGCATGCAGTTCTGATTAATTATATTAGAATCATTCACTCATAGGATTACAGGCTTAATTGGAGAACAAATACAAGGCAAAATGGACTACTGCTGGATGCCCCAGGAGACTGTTTTTCTGAATCTGTAACAGACTGATCTTGTGTATACAAATATGGCAAGACAAAGAGAATAAAAACCAAAGGGAGGTTGCCATCAAGTTGTGAAACCATCCAGGAAGTGGGGAACTTAGATTCAAAGTTCATGAAAATGTAACAGATGCTGTCTATCAAACAAGTAACTCTGTTTACAGTTACAAGAAATGCCTTTAACAAAAGCTGGCATTTGGCTAAATTTGCTAGATTTGTCTTTTGTTACAATCCAGATGTTTGTGTGGGTTTGCAAACGTGTTTCTCGAGGTCTGTTTGGTTTTTAGGACATTCTTGGCTGAATTTTGCCCACTTAAGAGGGTTTTTTAATGGTTTCAGATGGAAACCATGAGAAATTTCAATGTGTTTCATAAGATCTGGGCAACAACAGGCAAAATAAGATAACTTTGGGCTGTTAGACTTTGTGTTTCCAAGGGTCATTTGAACCAGAGCTAGCCTTAGTTTCCTGTAACCTCTGCAAAAGCACCAGAGAACTAGTCTAGACATGTCTACTCCTGAAGACACAGTCAGATCCAAGTGTGCTGTAGGGGGGCACTTTGGCTGGCTCAGGCCAAGCGATGTCATACTGTGGCTATATGACTTCAGGATGTGAGCTGTCTCACATCTGGCCAGCTTAAAATACAGGAGGATAAGGTCTGTAAACAGCTGGCCACAACATATTTATTTGCAGTGGATAACGCAGTTTTACCTGAATCGCTGGCCATTGAACCACTGCTGTTTCCTTTTCAGCTGCCTGACTGCTTAGCTGAAACCAGTTCCAGCGGTCTGTTTCATCGCCATGAGTTTATTTTAACTTCAGATTCTGCAGGGTGATTCAGAGTATGAGTTGGTATGGCTTGCAAAAAGGGAGGCTTAATCACAGATGGGAGCTGTCAGTGCTTCTATAATACAAGCATGTATTATTTGTACACCTCACTGATTATAATTTTGTTGTTCTTTGCCCCCATGAAAACAGAAAATAAATGATAGTTGTATCTTAGCTGTTATCAACTCTGGACCACAAAAGCAGCATATGTAAATTAAAGGCTACTGAGCTGTTTTAACTATGCTTTTGATTGTTAGGTCTTTCCCCATACCTGGTGTCCAAGAGATAATGTACTAGTCTGAAAAGTACTGGGAAGGAGCCTCAGGAAGCAGCGTGGTAGCCAAGAGATGGTCAGCCCCCCAGAGAGTTATCAGGGGTGGGAGATGAGGAGGGAAGACGGTGCAAAACCTCCTCAAGAAAAAGTCAAATAACCCAAATCCAGACACTTACCTGATACTAGGATTCCTCCCGATTCCAGGACCACAAAATGTTGAGACAGGGCTGGGCGGCGGGAGCCCCTTCCCTAGCTCGGCAGGCTTGACAGCAGGGCAGTCAGGCGCCTCGGAGTTAAAGGCTGATGACCAAAGGGGTTCAGGATTTCCATGGAGTGCTTTGGCTGGGACTTCAAAGTAATGGCAGCAGGTGAGTGAGGTGATGTGCATAAGGACTTGTGTGTAGTTGAAAAGAAACAGAGGAGGCAGCTTTGGATAAAGCAGATTTGTGGGGGAATTCTGTTTACCTTTTTCTCACAATCTTTTTATATTAGATCTTGCTGGGGAGCAGAAAAGAACTGTTTAAAACATCAAATATCATAAACCACAGTGCAGGAAACCACAAATCGTTCTATCAGATCAAGTCTAACTAAAGTTAACAAAAAGACCAGCTCATGATCTTTCAGGCAGATCACGCCTTAGAAAGTCAGCAGATGTATCTGAGGCACGATAAAAATTTAGCAGTGATTCACTTTATACCAGCCTGACCTAAATCAGCATCCTGCCCTGCTATGAAAATACAGATTTTAATTAAAGCATCCTGTGTGTATCTGTCTTCTCCTTAGTAACAGTGTAACACAGTAGCCTAAGTGACTAAACAATCCTTTATCAAGACTTTTACTTTATATTCTCCTCCATCACCACCTCCTCCCTCTTACTTGTGAAGAAATCTTTGGGAATTTGCATGTTGAAAGCAAAAGTTCTTAGCTGCACTGCAAATTATTTTTGTGCAATATTAAAATCTACCTTCATCATAATATTTGCATGCACATCCTTCCCACATGTGCTACACTGAAAATTCTACTTTACTTGTTACCTATTTTCTGAAACAAGGGCCTTGATTACTTTTGACACAATTTGGGCAATTTCTAGCCCCAAAGATGGCATTTTCAATTCTGTATATCTAAAGTGGGACAAGTGACAGTACATAGCCATATTTTATGTTCTTAGTTCTCTTGATTTTTACTGAGTCAGAAAGATTTTTAGCTACATGGAAAACCAACACAGTTAAAGTTAGATCCTTGGTTCTGTTCCCTGCATTCAAAAGTGTTTGTTATCTTCCCTAGTAAATAATTCCACTTACTTGTAGGCTTGGGAGTCCATGGAGATGTGAAACATATTAGCCAGCTTTGCTTCTCTCTCCAGCCTTTTTTCTCCTACATTATTCAGCACTGCAGCAGCTGGACACTGAAATGAGGTTTGTCCAAACGTCTGGGCTACTTTCCAAGTAGGTTCTTTGAACAGATGTTCCCACCAAATTTTATCAAGGGCTGGTTTCCTTGTGTCTAGAACCTGCCATATGCTCACAGAAAAATGCACCTTGTTTCCGGGGGAACTGTCTTTTATACTGAGATTCAGCTAAAGCCATGAGTTAAAAATTAGTAGTTCAAACCTCTCTTTAGTTAGCCAAATATTTATTTATTTATTTATTTATAAGCCAAGTACAATAAGTAAATTCTCTGTATTACACATTTCCCCACATCTCTAATGATCAGATGGTTTTTAGTGCAGCAGAAATAATCTCTCCTTTTCATGAGAACAGTTTCAGCATCACTTCCCAGGCATAGGCTGCTTAAGTACTGTACCAAGTTATTGTATTCTTCTTCCCGAGGAACATGCTAAGATGTTAGGATGTTAAAATGGGAATGTTGAGATTTAGTGACAGCGTGTCCAGCTGAAGATTCACAAAATCTGTTACAAATGAACACAAATTACATTGCCTGTCACATATGTATGTAGTTTTTAAGTAGCTGACATGTGAAATTGAATTCCAGTGATGGAGAAGACATTTTCTTTGGCTTGGCCAGATATAAAAGTTACAGGAAACTTATCTGAAGAGCAAAGCTTGATTTCCTTCCAAAGAACAGAAGTGTGAAATTCCAGTGCTAGGAATCCAATGTTTAGGGCAGATTGCCTGAGGGTAAATCTCCATGTCTGGGTGCAGAAGGTATGTGTCCACTGTGACTGAGCTCTGAGCCGGACTGGCACAGCAGAACAGTGTTAAGCCTCACCTAATAAGCCTTTCTAAAAGGACAGACATCTTAGTTTACACTGAACACTATGCTAATGCCATTATGTAGTTCTAGACCAGTGCACAAAAGCTTCATGTGTGCAGCTGCCTGCATCCAGCCATGAAGCTGTGCTCTGAAAAACCAGGTGTCCCAGAAAAACCCCGCTCTTTTCTCTTCCCCTGTATGCAATGCTGGGACTATAAGGTATGAGCTGAGAATGTTGGTTTAGGTTTTACACAGAAATTAACACCACAAAAATTTCATATATTAATTGAAGATTTGATCATTTTGCATTGCCTTGGCTAATTTTTTTCTTTTTTTCTTTTTTTTTTTTTCTTTTCCCCAGGTGCCTGGAAATAAAGTTGCTTCTTCTAAGAAACTGCTATAATTCAGTTTGGTGATGTAGATACAAGTTTGCAAGGCATAATGGACATCACAGACCCTGAAAGCAACTCAAGATGGTTTCTTCATAGTAGTAGATTCACAAGAGAATTTAAGTCTTGAATTTACTGAAGAGAAATGCAATGGCACAGGATTTCTGATATCCACAATTTAAAACATTACTTGTTTATATATAAGATTGAACATGTCTTTTAAGAGGGAAAAAAATCACATGTAACTGATATCAAAAGGAGCACATTCTTGTCCAAATCTCTCTCAACAGAACAACTAGTAGGAAATTCCACTATGAAATGTTATCTCAGCCAATGCATGCTTTGCCTAGACAGAAAATAATCCCTATATACTGTTGTTTTTCAAATTCCACAATCTGTTTCCCTTGCCAAAACTCACTCCAGTACTTTCCAGTCTGCATGGCATTTAATTCTTCCCATGCCATTTATTCACATCCACAACAAAATACGTAACATCCATATAGGAGTCCCTGAATAAATGGATCGTTTGGGTGAAATTTTAGTTATTTAGACTGCAAAGGAGTATCTAGTGGTCAGCACTAACATTTTGATAGATTGAATCAATAATTGGAATGAAGGGTGTGGTGTGAGAATGAGAATTTAATAGAAAAGGTATTTTGACAGCCTGTTAAAATCACATTCACAGCAGTCAACTTTATTGTAATTCAGTGACTGCACTCTACTCTGCAGTTTATACAAGCACTGGAGTGTTAGTGGAATTACTCCATATTTAGCACTGCTCCAACTAATTGGTATTTCTCAGAATCACAACCGTGCTCCATTAAAA